>PVHX01003453.1:0-27177 GCA_004024805.1 Geosciurus inauris | reverse complement strand
CAAAAAAACAAACAAACAAACAAAAAACCTGTCTCAAAATAAAAATGGCTGGGAATGTAGTGCAGTGGTAGAGCACCTCTGGGTTGGATCTCCAGTAAAAAAAAAAGAAGAGCTTGAGATCTGACTCTCTAGTGTTGGCACCCACTCTTTTTTCAAATGCATATACTATTCTAT
The DNA here is from genome assembly GCA_004024805.1 of Geosciurus inauris. Lineage (NCBI taxonomy): Eukaryota > Metazoa > Chordata > Mammalia > Rodentia > Sciuridae > Geosciurus > Geosciurus inauris. The sequence continues at coordinate 27,003 of PVHX01003453.1, read as the reverse complement.
TGCTTTCTTTTCACTTTTTCTGCACCCTCCCCTCATATGAGGGCTGAGCCTAGGGTGCTCTACCACTGAGCTATACTCCTAGCCATTTTATTTTTTATTTGAGATAGTTTCTGGCTAAGTTGCTGAGGCTGACCTTGAACTTGTGATCCTCCTGTCTCAGCCTCCAGAATAGCTAGGATTACAGGCGTGTGCCACCCACTCTTGGCTCTACTGCTTTCTTTCATCGAATAAACCTCTGTGGGCGCTTTACTCTTTGATGCGTCCTGAAATTCTCTTCTGCAGTGAAAGTCAAGAACCCTTGCATCTCCCTCCTCTGCCCAGGCTGAGTGGAGGTTCATTTTTCCCTTCGGAAGGACTTTCTCAGATCTGCCTTCTGGTGACATCTGAGACAACTTCCACATCTTTTGTGGCATGTCTCAGATGGTTGGGACAGTTGAGAAATTTGCCATCCATGTCCTTGATGGATCTGTGTGCATATCAACAGCTTTGTCCCCGTTGCTCTAAAGAGAGAAGCAGCTCCAGGGCCATCCAGTCCCCAGGCAGGTAGGAGCCGCTCCAAGGGTGTTAGAAGGGAACTGTTTCCCAAGCCTCTCTCTTAATGCAGGCAAATTAGCCATCTCTCTCTCTCTATAAACAAAGGTGGCTCTACCAGCTCTGGGGTTGGAAGAAAATATCAATAACATGACTAATTATGGAAATTGCATAATGCATCATTAGTTAGTAATTATGAATTTGTCAAGCGCCTGTTAATTTTTATGTAAGAACCACTCAGTGTGTGACATGGAAATATTAGCCTGTCATCCTCCTTCCTTTCTGGTGGGGAGAATGATCTTGAAGGTTAGGTTAATGGTGTGTCGAAGGAGGAGGAGGAGGAGGAGGAGGAGGAGCAAGAGGAGGAGGAGGAAGGAGGAAGAGGAGAATCAGGAGGAGGGAGAAGACAGGAGGGGAGCAAAGGACAGGGGTGCCACACAGCAGGGGACAAAGCTGAGCACTGGGTGTTGACTTTAGAAGGTGTCAAACCTGCTGGGAGGGAGGGCTTCCTGCTTCTGTCCCAAGCCTGGAGACTTTGCATGGGGTGTTGACACATTTCCCTAATAAAAAGGCATTATCATTTCACAGCCTCCCTGGAGATTCTTGGCATGTCTCATTTTGCTTGAATAAATTATTAATTTGGTCTAATTAGGCTTATCAAGCAGCCAGGAGGCAGGTTGTGCTAATTTGGGATTCCTGTGTGGGTCCACATGTTTACTTGGGGATTGGGGTGAAAAGCCACCCCACATTGATGGTGTTGAGGCAGGAGGGCGGAGGTCAAGGAGTGTGTGTGGGGGAGGGTTTTACCACCCCCTGTGCACTCCCTTGTGACCTACCCCTCCTCCTGCCCTTTTGTGCTAGGGATTGAGCCAGGGGTACTTTGCCATCCCTTTTTATTTTATTTTGAGACAGGGTCTCACTATATTGCAGAGGCTGACCTCAAACTTGTGGTCCTCCTGTTTCAGCCTCCTGAGTCACTGGGATGACAGGCATGTGCCACTGTGCCCAGTTGTGACTGGTTCTTTAGAAGCACCTACCAATCAGATTGCAGGTACTAAGAATCTATGTATTTCTCTGGACAACTGGATCCTTAAGATTGGCTATACTGTTGCCTGGGTCAGGAGGGGACACTGTTCAAAAGAGTGAAGGTGTCACATGTTCCTTGGTCCTGGGTTCCAGGCGCCCTGTGGTTAAGTTTATTTCCTTGTAGTTCCAGATCCCCGAAGACGACTTCAGTTACACAGATTGTGGAGCAAGACAACTCTGAGCTGAGAAAGTGGCTTTCCCAGGGAGCTCTTTGAACTTTAGAAAGCTACGTCGGTTCCCGGTGACCTCAGCCACCGTGGAGTGACCACTACTTGCCCTCCCGGTCACTGTGAAGGTAAACTGAGGTCAGCTTCCTGGCACGGTGCCTGGCTCATTCGCAGCTGTTCAATCAATGGAGGCCGTGCGGTTCACGAGGGACGTGGGCAGACATGGGTTGAGCTGTTTTACATACAAGGGAACAAGTGTCCAAGCCACTGTCATGACTTTCCCAGGACAGGCCAGAGTCCCTGTCTGCCGTTCTTCCTGCTCTACCAACCACCTTTCAAGGTTGGTACTGGCATTTTTCTAGGTCTTTCTTTTATTTTTTTATTTGATACCGGGGATTGAACCCAAGGACACTTAAACACTGAGCCACCTCCCCAAACCTGTTTTGTATTGTATTTAGAGACAAGGTCTCACTGAGTTGCTTAGGGTCTTTCTAAGTTGCTGAGGCAGGCTTTGAACTCGCGGTCTTCCTGCCTCAGCCTCCTGAGCCACTGGGATTACAGGCATGCACCACTGCGCCCGGCTCTGATTACTTTTCAATGACTTTCGAATCCCATGACATTTCTCCCCACCCGATAAGATTTCAAGGTCTAACTTGCTTTTGAGAGAAGAAAATCATCCTGACTTTCCCATGTTCCTGGGACCAGCAACCTGTTTGTAGGCAGCACCACAATCACCAGGCCGTCTCCTGAGCTCCCGCCCATAAGCATGCTCAGGCCAATGGCCCACAGGGCTGGGAGAGGGGTGTGGGGGGCCTCTACCCTTCCTATGTGTTTGTCTCTGAGGCTAAGCTTCCAGCCTCTTCCTAGCCAGAGGCTGTGTCTTCATCCCAGTGTCTGGCTCAGTGTCGGATACCTGATAGCCTTTCTAAAACTTCTTGACGAATGAAGCAAAGACACCCAACAACAAAGCCACAGTTACTGCAATGTAATCTTGTCAGAGGCTCCTGCCCCTGCACCTCAAGGCTAGTGATTTAAATCAATCCATCACCCGCGGCCGCACTGCCTCTGTTCCAAAGTGCCAGCTATCATCACTGGAGACTCTGAGCTTGCCAGTCTACCTGCTATTACGAGCCGGGAGATGGAAGCCCAGAGGAAGAAAGCCAATGGCGCAGGCATCAAATTGGTCTGACCTTTTTTTTTTTTTTTGGTACAGGGAATTGAACCCAGGGGCACTTAACCACTGAGCCACATCCCCAACCCTTTTATGTATTTTATTTAGAGACAGGGTCCCACTATGTTGCTTAGGGTCTTGCTAAGTTGTTGAGGCTGGCTTTGAACTTGCGATCCTCCTGCCTCAGCCTCCTGAGCTGCTGGGGTGACAGGCGTGGTCTGAATTCTTGACCTTTCTCCACCACTTCATGCTAAGGGGGCTGCAGTCCCCTCCCCGCTGGTCTTTCTACTTCCGGTCTCTTCCATCTCAGTTGCTTAGCTACACGGAAAGACAGATTGTCCTGGAATAGGATTTCTTCATCTTATCCCACTTGTTAAAAGAACTTACAGTGGCTTTTCAATGCGGACTCCTTGTCTAAGGAAAGAATCTACACAAGCCTGGTGGCTGCGTGTGTGCCCCCAGGCGAGGGGCTGCTAGCTCGGCCACTCAGGAAGGACTGGCTTGCTGTGCTGAGGCTGTTGCTGCTGCTGCTGTTCGTCACCACCACCGTTTTCCTTGCTATTATTCAGCTGAGATGGAATCCAAGATATCACACCAAGGTGGCTGGACAGCCTGGCAGCTGGACCTGGGACTCAGCAACCCGATCTCTCACTTAGGAAATGTTGCCTCCGTTGCTCCCTGGAGGTGGGTTGTCACTCCTCCCAGTGTGTCTCAGTCTTGCCCTTGGGTTAAGCCAGACATCAGAGAACTGTGAATTGGACGTCACTGTCTTGAGCACTTGTTAGGATGGCTTTTGTACCAGCCTCCACTGAAGGCTGGATCTTTGTCTGTTGCAGAGTTCTGTTCAAAGCACCTGCGCTTCCCCTTTACTGCGGAGCACGTTCTCTCAGGGCTGTGCCCCAGGCAAGCCGCCATTCTCCTGGTTGGTTTGCATTTGGTGTTTTGGGCCTCGGGGATCTTGTGATGATCATGGTCATGTTGCCCTCTTTGCTTTTGCTGCCAGGAGTCTCAGCCACCTCCCCTGGCTTCCTTCCGGTGAGGCTTTAGGAATGCCCTTCCGGTGCATATCTGAATTCCTCTTACCTTTTCACCCTATTTTCCTTTTGCTTTTATTTCTTCACTCCAAACATTTGGCTTGACCTTATGTATCCCTGTGACCCACTTTGGTTCTCTTGTGGGATCTGAAGCAGGACAAATACTCATTCATCTCCTGGTCCAACCCCATCTGCACGCTAAAGATGGCATCTGGGCAGAAAACGCCCACACACTGCCAGGCAAGGCCCTTGCCCCATTCTAGGAATTAATTAATTAATCCTTTCAACCGCTGTTCCCTGAGTCTCTCAGATGGGGTGGGTGTCGTGCTAGGTTTAGCCTGGTTCTCTTTGGAATGGAGTCAGAGGCTATTCCTGGGCTCATTCCTCATCAGGGAGCAGTGCCCAGGGTCTCTGCTGCTCTCAAGCACAGGTGACTGCTCAGTGTCATGGGACTGTCATTGAAAAACGTGTGTGAATGATGCGGCTGAGAACAGGCCACGGAGGGAGGAAGGAGGAAGAGTTCCTGGCCAGCTCCCATTTGCTAGGATTGTCAAAGACTTCCTCACTCTTCACTTCCCTGCATTTCTGGGCTGCGAGGGCACCAGGGTCCTCCCCACACAGAGGAGGGGAGCCGCTGCTGGGCTGTGCCTGTGGGAAGCCAGAGGCCCTAGAGCTGCTTATTGCATTGGCAGCCGCTGTAGGGCCCATGCCCAGCTGCACACATGCCATCTGACCCTCGGGGACACAGCAGTGGCAAAATATTGCATGTCTCTGACCTCGTGGAGCAGATTCCCTAGTTGGGGGAATGTTCTGGGCACGCCCAGGACCTCTCCCAGTTGCAAGGATGCACTAGGGGGACCAAGAACGCAGCTATATCGTCACACTCGTTGCTGTGCTCTTCCCACGGTGAAGACACGCAGCAAAATTCACACAGGGAAAAGACACATGGGCCAAGTTCGGAGGACGAGCACCAAGCTCCTGAGCATCCTCTTCCAGGGGAGCCGCATGGGACATGCTGGGTTCCTCCAGCAGCAAGCTGTGACAATGAGCGTGAAATTTTGTCTGGGAAGCTCCTTGGAGACCCTCTGCTCAGCATCACCTCTAGACTCCCACTGGGAAAGCAGGCAAACCACGTTGGACCAGCAGGTGCACAGGTGAGCCACCTTGAACAGGAAGTGATGGGGATCCTATGGGAATCAGGCTCCCTGATGCCAGCCCAGGGCCAACCTTGCAAACCAGCTCTTCTAAGGAGAATAGCCAAGACTGCAAAGTTGACGAAGTTATTCCTCTGTACACAGAGACCAACAAAAACCAACAAGCAACTCTACAAATGGTGTCGCCACTGGTCAGGGTATCTGCCAGCCTGGGCTCTGCTTTGTGTCACCCAGAAGCGGGTGTCTCTCGGGGACACATGGCCTGGGCTCTCAGCTGGGTGAGCAGTGGTGGGTGCAGTTTCGTCCCCCGCCCCTGGCCCTCCCTGCACACCTCTGGACGGCAGCCCTGTGAAGCAGGAAACCAGGATGGGGAGCCAGATGCACGTGGCATTGCTCAGTCACCGTTTCTCCAGGGCCATCAAGGAAGGCCATGCTGAAGACATGAGGTCAGGCAGAGACCAAAGGAATGGAAGGTGTGAGCCATGGGGACAACATTCCAGGGAGAGCGAATGTTGAGTGCCAAGGCCCTGCCGACGGTGAGCTGTTAGGAGGAACAAAGACCCAAAGGGAGCCCAAGAAGCTGGAGGCGGGTGAGAAGGCGGAGGTGGGGTCAGAGAAGCTGTAAGGGTCCAGGCCACGCAAGTTTGAGACCTATTTATAGCATATCATAAATGAGTTTTCAGAATGTGATTTCAGACTCCCCTGGCATCATTCCCACGCAGGGAAGTGACTCATGATCTTCTAAGCTCTTTAAGTGGTTTTCTGAGCTAACAGTGTCTCAGTGAATGCTTGGTTGACCCCAGAAGATCCATTAAACCAAGAGGTGTCACCACTGGGGATCACCCACTGGCCTTTATCGACTGCAGCTTTTCATGTAAAGCACATCCATGGAAGAGCCTCCTGACACCATTTCAGAGAGACCTTGCTCAGATAAAAACTATGCATGGTCCACGTCTTGGCTTTATCAAGGTGGACAAAAAGTCACGCCAATCCCGAGAAGAGATTCATAAAGATTTTGACAATAAGAGAGCGAGAGGGGTTCTCTGGCTCCTACTTCACCTCTGAGAACATTTATAAAGTGCCATTCAGTGCTTTGTGGGATGGCTTGGATGCAGGCCCACCTTGTCTCCTGTTTGCAGTTGAGACTGTGTGACCCCATCTTGGGCTCAGTCTTGTGCCCCAGTGACTAGGCCCATTTGCTGGAGAGGGAAGACTTTGGTCTAGCTCCAGCCCCACAGTCTTGGCTCAGCTACAACATTCCCTGGCTGCTGACCCATATCTGCTGACATGTCCAGTTTGGGGTCCGTGTCTTGATTCTGAGCCCCTGTGAACCCCATCTCTACGTGGGTGTGGCAATCATTCTTCTGCCTCAGATCCTGCCCCTTCTCTTCCTTGTTCAGGACAGCCTCCTGTACAGGGAGGAGATGTCTGAGAAGAACCTAGTTCTACGGTGGAATCCTGACACTTAGAGCAAACCTCCTGATGTCATCTGTGAGTTCTGCTCAGCATTGTTTCCTGCTCTTGTATTTCTGCATTCCATCCACTGTAAGGTTCTGAATTATAATGTTACATACATTAAGGTTAGAATCTAAGTTCTTTCATTACTGGCCATGTCACAGTGAGAAAGTTCCTCAAACTCTCCAACTCTTGGTTTCCTTATGTATAAAATGGAAATAATTGTGGTACTTGCTTAATGAGATTAAGTAAAATAATTTTTGGAAAGGATGTTAGCATCCACAATAAGTGCTCAATAAATGGTATTGTAGTCTATAATTTTTGGTACATTGACTGATATGTTTTGGTGAATGTCATTTCTTCTCAGTTAATTTTTGCTTTATGTGTTTGAATTTGTGTTATTAGGTGCATACAAGTTTGAAAGTGTTGTGTTTTCTGGATACTGATTTTTCCCTTAAAATTTATTGAGACTGACAGGTTTCTCTTTGTTGGAATTTGCCTATATATCTTTTTCCATTATTTTATTTCCAACTTTTCTGTATCCTTTAGTCTTTAACGTTTTAATCCAATGCTCTAGTTTCTGTCTTTCAGTGAGAAATTTTAGCCCATTGACATTGATAATGACTTTGTTTTGATTCATTTTGTCATCTCATTTTAGCTTTTCTGTGCCCCACATTTTCTGGTTTTTTCTTTTTCATATCCTATTTATTTTGCCTGGATTGAGATATTTTTTCTGCTTATTTCATTTTTCTCTCTGTTTGTTTAGAAGTTATACTAAACTTATGCTTTTATCTTTTTGTGGTTTCTCTGGAAATATATATTATACAATAATATATATTATATATATTATAATTGTATATAACAATATGTAATATAACATGTCCTATTACACCTATTATAATAAAATAATAAATTATACATAACATGTATATATTATTATAAAATTAACATCTTTATATTTTTACTGAATAAAGAAAAACAATCATTCAGTAGTTTCTCTCTTGATTTCTTAGAACATTTCACATATTAAGCATTATTGTGAATGTTTTGTAAAATCAGTATTGGTCTAAATTTTCCAATATATCTGCCATTTATTTGTTCCTATTTCTTTTTTTTTGGTGAATGTTGGCAACCAGTTATTTTATTTGTAACAGGTTATTATTATTATAGAGGCAGTGCATGTGTATTGCATGTATAAAAATAAAAAAGGTGGGGTGAAAACAAAACATATTCTTATTACTGATATCACTGTTAACACCTTAGTGCATATCCCTTTAGATTTTTTTTCATAATTATATAGACATTTTAAAAACAAAATGTGATTATCCTGTACATACAGATTTGGAACCTGCTTGTTAATGATTTTGACTGTTCCATCTCAGCAAATCTTTACCTAATCTAATCCCTTGTCCATATTTAAATGTTTCTTTCTTAAAAAAATATTTATTCTAATTGGGTATACATGAGAGCAGAATGCATTTTGATTCATTGTATACAAACGGAGCTCAACTTTTCATTTGTCTGGTTATACACAATATAGAGTACACCATATGTGCAGTCATACATGAACCTAGGGCATTATTGTACATCTCATTTCACCATCTTTCCTGCCCCCATATCCCATCTCTTTCCTTCCCTCCTCTTTGAACAAAGTTTCTCCATTCTTCCCATGCCACCTCCCACATTATGGATCAGCATCCACTTAACAGAGAGAACATTTGTCCTTTGGTTTTTTGGGATTGGCTTACTTCACTTAGCATGAGGTTCTCCAACTTCATCCATTTACCTGCAAATGCCATAATTTTGTTCTCTTTTAATGCTGAGTAATATTCCATTGTGTATATATACCACAGTTTCTTTATCCATTCATCTATTGAAGGGCATCTAGGTTGCTTCCACAGTTTAGCTATTGTGAATTGAGCCGCTATAAACATTGAAGTGGCTGTGTCACTGTAGTATGCTGTTTTTAAGTCCTTTGGGTATAGACCGAGGAGTGGGATAGCTGGGTCAAGTGGTGGTTCCATTCCAAGTTTTCTAAGGAATCTCCATACTGCTTTCCAGACTGGTTACACCAATTTACAGTCCCACCAGCAATGTATGAGTGTGTCTTTTCCTCCACATCCTCACCAACATTTGTTGTTTGTATTCTTGATAACTGCCATTCTGCCTGGGGTGAGATGAAATCTTAGAGTAGTTTTGATTTGCATATCTCTAATGGCTAGAGATATTGAACACTTTTTCATATATTTGTTGATCGATTGTATTTCTTCTTCTGAGAAGTGCCTGTTCAGCTCTTTGGCTGATTGTTTTTGATTGATTGGGTTTTTTCTGGTGTTAAGTTTTATGAGTTCTTTATATATCCTGGAGATGAGTGCTCTATCTGATGTGTGTGTGGCAAAAATTTGTTCCCAGAATGTCAGCTCTCTGTTCCCCTCATTGTTTCTTTTGCTGAGAAAAAGGTTTTTTGTTTGAATCCATCCCATTCATTGATTCTTGCTTTTATTTCTTGTGCTTTAAGAGTCTTGTTAAGGAAGCTGGGGCCTAATTTGACATAATATAGTTGCTCTGTTATATTTTTCTGTGCTTCACAGATTATTTTAATTACGTACATTCTGAACTCTTTCTCTGACATTTCACCTACTGTGCTGTAGATGGATTCTATTTTGTAGCATTTTGGTTTGTTCGGGGTATTTTCTTCCCTTGTTTTTTCATGTGTCTTCCTCTCTAGCAGTGCTGATCTGAGGTATTATAGTTTCTACCCTATAACCTTGTAGTGTCCCTGCAGGTTACCAATACCTCACCTCTGGTGTAACTGGGCCTCAGAGATGGTCTTCCTAGTCCTGATTGTTGTCTCTAGATGGAAGTAGGCTGGGACAGCCTCTGGTTGGTAGATGGGGGACTGCAGCACTCAGTAGATGGGGGACTGCAGACCTCAGTCGGGTCTCTGCTCCCTGTGTCAGGCTGGGGTCGGTCTGCTCCCAATTTCTTTCTTTCTTTCTTTCTTTCTTTCTTTCTTTCTTTCTTTCTTTCTTTCTTTCTTTCTTTCTTTCTTTCTTTCTTTCTCTCTCTCTCTCTCTCTCTCTCTCTCTCTCTCTCTCTCTTTCTTTCTTTCTTTTGTACCAGGGATTGAACTCAGGAGTACTCAACCACTGAGCCACATCCCCATCCCTATTTTGTGTTTTATGTAGAGACAGGGTCTCACTGAGTTGCTTAGCACCTCACCATTGCTGAGGCTGGCTTTGAACTCACAATCCTCCTGCCTCAGCCTCCCAAAGTGCTGGTATTACAGGCATGTGCCACTGTGCCCAGCTTCCTTATTTGTTCGTGTATCTAAAAATATCTACTTTCCTTCTTTGTGAAGCACATCCTTTAAAAATACCCTTTTGTGTAGGCTTATAGTTCAATAGTCTATTGTCTATTTCTGTCTCTCCACAAATGCCTATTTTATCTTTATTTATTGAAATATATTTTCTTGGTACAGAATTCTTGCTTGACAATTATTTTTAGCAATTTGAAGATATTAATCTACTTTCTTCAGGCTTTTATTGTTACTAGAAAGTCAGCTGCAAATTAAATTGTTCTTTGGTAGGTATTATATCCCTTTCCTCTGATTTCTTTTAAGATTTCCTATTTATTTCATTCATTGTATAAGTATTTATTCATAATTATTAGGTATTAGGTACTCCTGCTACATTCTAGAGTCTTGGATATTTTGAAATTTGCTTCTGATGAAGATATTTATTGCTTTTAAATTTATCTTGCTTGGGGATTTTTTGGGTTCCTTGAGTCTTTGGTTTGATGTCTTTTTATCAGTTCTGGTCAGATCTAAGTTATTTTCTTTTTATCTGTTCAATATAGTTTCTTCATAATTCTTTCTATTCTCTGGTTTGGAATTCTAATTAGACGGCATGTTCAGTCTTCACATTCTATTCTCTATTACTCTTCTGCTTTCTTTTTTATTTTCGATTGGCAGTTCTATCTCATTGACACTTTGAATAATTTCCTCAAATTCTTATTTCTGTTTCATTGATTGTTTCTTCAGCTAGTTCTAATTTAATTGACCCACTGAGGTTCATTTTAATTATTACATTCTGTTTTTGTAATTACACTTAAAATCATGCTTGGTAATTTTTATTGTTCCTTACCTCTCTGTTATGCTTTAAGACCCCATTAACCTTTCCTTACACCAACGCCACACTGTCTTGATTACTGTAGCTTTATATAAACCTTGGAATCATGCAGTGAGGGTTCTTCATTTTTATTCTTCATCTTAAAGGCTTTCTGGCCATCTTAGATCTTTATCATTCCCATTGTTTTAGAATCAACCTATCAATTTCTTCAAAAAAATTGTCCTGAGATTTTAATTAAGATTGTATTAAAAATCACTTTGAAGAGAATGGATATGTTATTTCTCCATTTATTTTAACAGCGAGATCTTACATATGTTTTGGTAGAGTCATTCTTTCAGTAGTTAACTTTTGATGCTAATTTTAGTGATGATTTTTAGAAAATGAAATGTTCCTCTTAATCCTTTATAGTACATAGCAATACAACTAATTTTGATGTACTGTTCATATATCTTGTAAACTGACTAAATTTACCTATTAATTTTATGCATGATTTTTAGATTCCGTAAAGTTTTCTATTTGAATAATCATGCCATTGTTGAATAAAATATCTTTATATCTTCCTTTCTAATTTTTGTGATTTTGTTTTACTTTCTTATTGTGCTGGATAGAACTTCCAGGACAATGATAGTTAAGAGGTGGCAAGAGCAGCTATCCTTGACTTCATTTGTATTAATCTCTTCATCTGAGACCCTAGTCTCTCTTATAAAAACTGGGAGCTTATTTTCTGGAGGCTAGGAATCCAGGATTATGGTGCTAGTAGATGTGGTATCTGGTGAGAGTCTGGTTTCTACTTCCAAGATGGTGCCTTATTACTATATGTTCTGGGGGCCAGGGGGACAAATGCTGTGTCCTCATACAGCAGGAGAGATGAAAGGGTTGGTCTAGCTAGTTTCGCTCCAAGCCATTTTATAAGGGCAATAATCTGTTCATGAGGGTGGGGTTCCCTTGACTTTACTTCCCCAAAGTTCCTGCTTCTTGCTTGCACTGGGGATGAAGTTTTTTTTTTTTTTTTTTTTTTTTTGGGTACCAGGGATTGAATTCAGGGGCACTCGACCACTGAGCCACACCCCCAGCCCTATTTTGTGTTTTATGTAGAGACAGGGTCTCACTGAGTTGCTTAGTGCCTCGCCATTGCTGAGGCTGGCTTTGAACTCTCGATCCTCCTGTCTCAGCCTCCCTAAGAGCTGGGATTACAGGCGTGCACCACTGCGCCTGGCTGAGATGAAGTTTTAACATGAATTTGGGAAAGGACACAAATGTTCAAACCTTAGTGGCATTTTTGTCTGTCTGAAAGTGCTGTTCTTTTTCCTTTTCCTTTTTGAAGTATATTTTCACTGGATATAGACATCTCAGTTGGGAGAGTTTTGTTTTTTATTCTTCCAGCATTACAAAGAGGCTGTTCCACTGTTCCTTAGTCCCCTGTGTCCTCCTGAATAACAGCTGTCACTTTGTATGTGTCCTCTACAGGTGACGTGCCATTTTTCTCTTGATGCTTTTAAGATATTCTCCTTATCCTCTCAGCCGCTTGGCAATAATGTGCTCAAGTGTAGATTTATTTGTATTTATTCTGTTTGAGATTCACTGTTTTCTTGGATCTGTGGATCTAAAATAAATTTTGGATTTGATATAGAGAAGAAGTCTAAAAGTTCTAAAATCTGAGCTTTGTCTGTTTACCATATATATAAAAGACTCTTTTTAATATATTGGCAAAAATATATTATGATTCAAAAATTTTCCCACCATGGCAGACATGTGAATCTTCTGGAATGAGAAAAATAGAATAGGACATTGGGGCCTTGGGACTGGGAATGTAGCTCAGCAATACAGCACTTTCCTAGCTTGCACAAAGCCCTGGGTTTAATCCCCAGCACCAGAGGGGGAAAAAGATTGGGCCTAAATGTCTATTCTTCAGAAAGAGCTCTGCCTGCACTGTCCTTTCAGGGAAAAATAAAGGAGGCAAGTGATAGAAATTCCCAATTAATTTTGGTCCCCTATAGCAGAAGGGGCATGCATCTCTTTTTCTGTATAAAGCTTGGGAAAAATGGTGAGACTCCATGATTCTCCTATGGCCTGAGGCATTAAGTGTACTTACAGGATATAGTGTACTTATTGGGGAGCAAAGGAGAAATCCGGGACTATGGGAGGCCTCAATGGCAAGCAGGTATATTGGACAGGATCCTGCAGGCTTGTGGGTGGGGTGGGGGTAGCACTGGAGGTTTTAAGCCTGGGAGAAGCTTGATAAAAAATGGTGTTTGGAGCTGGGCGCGGTGGCGCAAGCCTGTAATCCCAACACTTAGGGAGGCTGAAACAGGAGAATTGCGAGTTCAAAGCCAGCCTCAGCAACGGCGAGGTGCTAAGCAACTCAGTGAGACCCTGTCTCTACATAAAACACAAAATTAGGGCTGGAGATGTGGCTCAGTGGTTGGGTGCCCCTGAGTTCAATCCCCAGTACCAAAAACAAAATGGTGTTTGGAGAAGGTTTGTCTTATTTTTCTGACATTGAGATAACTAGGAAACTAAAGACAAATAACAGAAAAATTTTAGATTTTTGTCTTTGTAGGAAAAAAAGACCAATTATCATTTGTAAGGTGATACAGATCAGGTGGGCATGAGGTTAATGGTAGTAAAGATCCACCTCTCAGGGACTGGGGATATAGCTCAGTTGGTAGAGTGCTTGCCTTGCATGCACAATGTCCTGGGTTCAATCCCCAGCACCACACACACACACACACACAAATCCACTTCTTAAAGCAGGATATGAGGCACGTGTAGTCTCCACAGCCTCCTGTGTCCTCAGATCTATCAGCCTTTTGATGGTAGTGCTCGACCCTGTGCAGATGTTAGCATCCAAAACCAGGATCCCCTCCAGCCTCCAGTCTCCTGCCAGAATACTTATCTGTTTCAATTTTTAAGGTTCACATCACTTTCTTACCTTGGCTGAGAGTTAATGGCCCTGCCTTATCTCTCTTCCCTGACCGGGAGCTTTGTGAGGACTAGAAAACACTGTATCTCAGCTCACAGCAGATGTGCAACATATGTTGGTCAAGTGATCTCACGGATGTGAACTGTTGGGACTTAGAATCTTTGGAGGAAAAAAGATCAGTGCCTGTTCCTGGCAATTGCAGCCGGAATTGGACTCTCTCTCTCTTTTTTTTTTAATTTTAATTTTTATTTTTGGTACTGGGGATTGAACTCAGGGGTCCTCAATCACTGAGCCACATCCCCCTATTTTGTGTTTTATGTAGAGACAGGGTCTCACTGAGTTGCTTAGCACCTCACTTTTGCTGAGGCTGGCTTTGAACTCGCGATTCTCCTCTCTTAGTCTCCCAAAATGCTGGGATTACAGGCATGCGCCATCACAGCCAGCTTGGAAGTGGATTCTCTTGCAGGTATCCTTTGGAGAATTCTGGTAGGTGAGGTAGGGGAGTTTTTAATCCTAGTGATGGTCTGGGATCCACAGAGAGAAAATAATCCATCCAAGGTCATCTATAAAAGAAACATAGATCATCTGACAAGGAATTAGAGAATAAAGTGTAGAAGGTTAGTCTCTTTTGCAGGCACAGGGGTCACACTTTCTGATGGGGAGGAGAGACTGGGCTCTGGGGTCAGACTGCTGAGCTTCTCTCCTGGCTCCAGATTGTTGGTTGTAACTTTGGACATGCCTCTCAGCCTCTCAGGATCAATGGCACAGGCTTTGAATCCAATTTGGATTTGAATTTTGATCACAAAGTATAACATGGGGTGACTTTGGGTGAGTTGCTTGTACCTTGAGTTTCCTCAAATGTGATAATACTACCTGGCTTTAGGGCTATTGTGAGCACGAGATGCTTTAGTGCATGTGAAGAAACTTGAAAAATATATATGTATATGTCCATATAAAGTGCATGTGTATGTGTGCATGTAGTATTACTGAATGATTTTAGTTCCAGGCTTGGTGCTAACAGTTCTGGAATGAGGTTAGTTAGGAAGTATTAATGAATGTATTCTCCTATCCTGATTATTTTAGAAGCAGAATATGCTGGTGGGGAACAAAGAGAAATAGGAAAAGGAGGACGGAGAGGAGAGATTGATGAGACAGAAGAGAGGTAGGTTGGTGAGGAGAGGGGAAGAAAGGGCGCTGAGGAAGAGGGGGGACAGACAGGCACAGGGAGGGAGCCAGAGAGACAGTGATTCAGGTTTATGGGGCTAATTCAGAAGCCACGCTTTCTGACTCCCTGAGGATGGGGATTTGGGGGCTTCCTCCTGCCATTTTGAAATATTTACAAACCAATGACTGCTGACCTCTGGTGTGTGCTGACCTGGGCCCAGCAGAGCTCCCACCTGCCTGGGAGGAGGGCAAGGGCGAGGTTGCCCTGGGTCCTGGCCCAGGCCCACTGTGTGCCATTTATGGAAACTCCCATTAGGGAGACCAAGGGTAACCCCTGCCCAAGGGTGGAGCCAGCAGAGCTTCCCTGTGGTGCCCAACCACCCTGCCAGCCACACTGCCACTGTGCCTGTCGCTTGGCACCACCCCACCCCAGAGACTCCACAGAGGCCAGGGCCTCACCTCCTGGGAGGCTTCTGCTATGCTCAGTGCTCCTGCTTCCTCTCCAGTGGAGGCAGCCACCCGGCTTGGGCAGACATGGCGGCCCAGCCTTGCTGCTCCATTCTGGGAGACACCGTGGCAGCTTCAGAGGGAACAGGAAGCAGACGCTTCACTAACATTTGGCAAGAGGTCCCAACTCTGTGTGACTGTCCGGTGGCCCAGCTCCTGGGCTGCCAGCTTCTCTAAGCTCCTCTGGGGCCCCCACAGCCATGGTCATGTTCTCTTGCCCATCAGTGCCTGTCCAGGGTCCTGTTATTGCCACCTTGTTGGCATCTTGGGGACAGGGATGCTGAGAAGGGACACCAGCTGTTGGCAGGCTAGCAGAGCCTTCTTGGTACAATGAATGAGCCGTGCAAGGCCAGCCCGCCCCTGTGTCCTAGATGCCCTACCTTCTTAAAGACATCACGGGAGCCACTCTCCCCTCTCCCTCCTGTAGCACCAGTTTCCCTCTAAGCTCCAGATCATTCCACCAGTGTGGAAACATGATGCAGTTCTTCCCATCTAGCAAAACCCTTTCTTAGGGATTCCTTGGCCCCTGGGTCCCCTCCAGCCTCTGCTCCCTTGCTACTCCGTGCTGCTTTACCCTTAAAGGGATTTGCTGGATTCTCTGCCACTAATTCCTCTCCCGCCCTTGCTCTGGAGTCCAGCCTGATCCCCGGCTCCTACCTCTGCTCAGGCATTAACCGGATGGCCATTCTAGTGGGTCAACTGTCCTGCCAGCCGCTGGCCATTCCTGTGGCTGGGAGCCCTTCCTTCCCTTGGCCCGGGGAAGCCTGTGCTGTTCTAGTTGCCTTCCCTCCACGCTCTCCAGGTCTCTTCTGCACAGTGGTTTGTGTCTTCTTCCCAGATGCATTTGAACTTCAGATGTGCACACGCAGCGGCCTCTGGGCGCCTGTTTCTACTTGGATATTTCACAAACATTTCAAACTTGCTTCTCCTGAGCATAAGCCTCAACCCTCCCTCCTCTGCCCCCAGCTGCCCTCCCCATCTCCCCATCTCAGCAAATGACTCTGCTCCCTACTTATTTGTCCAGGTCAGGGACTCAGATATCCTGACTCCTGAGCTCTCTCCACTCCCCACCCAACCCATCATCTCAAGGGTACCCTCTCTCCAGTCCCTGTGCTCACTAGCTTCTCTCTCTCTCTCTCTCTTTTGGTACTGGGGATTGAACCCAGGAGCACTTAATGCTGAGCCACATTCCCTGGCCCTTTTTATTTTTTTTATTTTGAGATAGGGCCTCACTAAGTTGCTGAGGCTGGCCTCCAACATGTAATCCTCCTGCCTCAGCCTCCCTAGCTGCTGGGATTACAGGTGTGTGCCACCATGTCCAGCTCCTCACTAGCTACCAGATGACACCCATGGTCTTAACTGCTGTCTTTCTTCTACTTGCTGTGGATCTCTTATTCGGACCACTGGCTGAGTCCTTGTCCCCAAGGTTCTACCTTCCCGTCTCCCTGCTTTTTTTCTCTCTCCCCCCTCTTTTCTTCTATCCCTTCCTCCTGTAAATGTTGTGCCCGACTCTTCTGCTCCAGGTGCTGGGTGGCAGCTGGGGATTCAGAGGCAATGGCGGTGTGGTTAAGGGGCCCCCCCGCTGGTGTTCTTTGCTTTCCTGTGTTTTTCTGTACCCTCTTGTCCCGGGGCTGATGTGCACTCCTAGAAACACCAGCCAGGTGCTCGGATCAAGGTCTTGTTTCAGCAGTAGGGGGCTGTGTCTGCCAGGTGAATATAATCCAGGGCATCCATGTCATGTGAAGGGACAAATGAAGGGGACAGCGGCTGGGAGGCAAGAAATGTTTTCAGTGGCTGCAGCATATGGCAGGTGCCATCTGAACAACTTCCCGTTCTCAATCACTCTGCAAAGGTCTTTATTATTATTTCTATTTTACTGACTCAGAGAGGCCAACCGGTATGGCCAAGGTCACACAGTGAGAAAGCAGTGAAAGTGTGAGGCTTAGGAAAGGAGGTGATGGAGAGGGGATCCCCCTGGGGGCTGGGTGTGGAAGCTGGATCCAAGGGGACAGGGGACAGGGAGCAGACAAGGAGAACCTGTGAGGAGCTTCTCACAGCCTGGCGGTGGATATGACGAGGCTTTGGGGTGAAAAGGCCCAGCTCCTGTCCTGTCTCCGAACACCTGCAGCCCCCCATCCTGGAGAGGAATGGGGAAGCCGCTCTTAGGCAGGAAGACCGTGGACTCCAAAGTGACCAGGCTCAGGTATTCCTGAGGAGCGTCCCCTCTCCCCATCCTGTTCCCCCAGTGCCCCTGGGACTCCTTTTCTCAAAGGGGACTAATTGATAATCGAGGTGATAGAGTGGATCACTGTCGTCCCATTGAAATGCAACAGTACCACGGGTCCTATAAATCACCCGGAGCTTCAAGAGGAGAGTGAAACGAGCATTGCATTATAAGCCACAGAGCCATTAATCACGTGGCCACCAACCACAAATATGACAAGTACATCCATCAATCCTGCACCTCCTCTGCTCTGAATGCACGCATTAGCAACTTAATGGATTTAGAAGGCATTTTCTCCTATAGACTCGAAACAGAGAATAGTTTATTATTAGCCTCATGGGTCCAAAAGGAAGGAAAGAGGAGTCACCTTTCGTTACGGTGTTCAGGGGTGTGCTTCAGGCGTCTGGGTGGTGGCCGAAGCCACCCACTCTGCCTGTACCTCTAGATCCCAGCTTCCAGCAGCCAGGAGATGTCAGTGGCCGTGACCTGCCCTGCATCTGCCTCCGTCACGACTGCAGCTCCTTTACCGGAAGGTCAGGCCAGTCCTGGGCTTCTGGGCCAATCTTTCCCTCAGTAGGAGGGATTTATTATTTTAAAAAAATTTTTAAATATTGTTTTTTTAAAGTTGTAGATGGACACAATATCTTTATTTTATTTATTTTTATGTGGTGCTGAGGATCGAACCCAGTGCTTCACGCATGCAAGGAAAGCGCTCCACCACTGAGCCACAACCCCAGCCCCAGTTGGAAGGATTTAGATAGCTCAGGTTTATGATCCTGAAACCACATCCTTGACCCATTCCTGATGTTAGATGCTCTGATTTTGCATCTTAACCATGGCTTTCTGTTTTCTCTCTGAGACTGTTTCTGCTTTATACCTGAATTCTGTTCATTTACTGATTCATCATCCATCTCCCATCCATCCATCCATCCATCCATCCACCCACTTATTCTCCATTTTCCATCATTCTTTGTACATGGGCTGCTCTGTCTGTGCCTGGCTCTGGGAATCCAGCGTGTAGACACAGTTCTTACCTGTCAGAGCTCAGGTGAAGGGGGAGGACCCCCAAGTCCAGGGATGGAGAGGTCAGAGATGGCAGGGGCCCTGATTCCCCACCTGGTCATGGGAGACCTTACTTGTCATTCCCTCTCTGACCCTAGGATGTGGTCTTGATGGATATAGATTATAGGTTTCAGCCCTTTGAATCTGCAGACCTGCAGGTGTGGGACTGAGTGCCTTCTTTCCTTTGCCCTGGGGAAGATGAGATTCATGATGTCAGGTGGATAGGACCAGAGGATTGGAGTCAGATCTGAGCTGGATCCCAGGTCTGTGACTCTGGGTCTGTTGTGGCTCCTTTGAGTCTCAGTTTCCTTCCCTGGGCTGTGTGTATTCTGAATTCTACGGTAATTATGAGCATACATATTTTTCTCTCCACTGAATACAAGGTCTTTGGGGTCAGGGTCTCTGACTCATCTTTACATCCTTAAAATCTACCATAATATTTGACATAAAAGTCCTCTGTGCTTGTGGAATGAATGGTTAATAATGCTTTTTATTTGTTGGCATTTCATTGAGCAACAGTGGAATTCAAGGAGTGTGCAAGTTACAAGGAAAACGGATCTCAGCCTAATTGTTCCCGTAGGATCTTGAATTTCATCCAAAGACTTTTCATATCTTTAAAATTTTTTGATTATAACTTTCTCTACTAGAATTTTGAAGTCTCTCCTGTCATGTTCTTTTCTATGCCCAATTTTATGTATTCTAGAATTCCATATTTTTACCATGGGTATTACTACGTATTCAGTTCTGTGTCTTATATTTTTATTCAACATTATGTGATAAGCAATTCTTCATGCCATTAAATGTTTTTAAGAAACAGAGCTTCTGATGCTCACACGTATTTTGTTATACAATCACACTTTACTGTGTTCAATCTCTCCCCCGCCCTTGTGACAGGGTGGTTTCCAATACTCCTTTATTGTAATTAATCTCTATAAATGACTCTTTGTTCCTTTATTTTTATTTCCTTGAGTTTCATTTCTAGGGATAGAATCATAGGTCCAAATGATACAAACCTTTTGTGGCTCTTGTTACATATTTCAAAGAAGATCGGACAAATGGAGACTCTATTAGACGTCTCTGCTGTGGTCGGAAGTTTGTGTTCCCTCAGAGTTCACCTGTTGAAATCCTAAACCCTGAGGTGCTGGTGTCGGGAGGTGGGCCTTTAGCATGTAATTAGGTCATTAATGGGATTGGTGTCCTTACAGGAGAGATCCAGAGAGACCCCTCTTTCCTCTTTCACCAGGTGAGGACGCGGTGTTAGGTACTAGCTCTGAGGGAGGGCCCTGGCCGGCGTGGGAGCTGCTGGTACCTTGATCTTGGATTTCCAGCCTCCAGAGCGGTGACAAAGATGTTTTTCTGTTGTTTCTGAGCCACGCAGTCTGTGATGCTTTGTGAGAGCCGCCTGAGTGGACTAAGTATCATCTCAAACTTGACATGATTTAACGAACATTTCTTAATAGAAATCAACTTTGTTTATCTCATGGGTAAAAATTTGTGTCTAATTGTTACTTTGATGCACAAGTCTTTGATCAAACTTGTTAGCACACACCCATAATCCCAGCAACATGGGAGGCTGAGGCAGGAGGATGGCAAGTTTGAGGCTGGCCTGGGCAACTTAATGAGACAGTCTAAAAAAAAAAAATCCCCCCAAACCACAAAAACAAACAAATAAAAAACATATCTCTGTTAGTCTAGGTTTGCATTTTTCTATAATTTAACCTTTTTTTTCTTTTATAAACAGCCCATTTATATTATTTGATTTTTAAAAAAATCTGGGGTTATTTACTTATCCATTCCGGGCTAATGTGTTTTCCTATCTCTTTGTATAATATCTTTGAATGTAATGTTGTTCGTCCTTGTCCTGTAATATTTTTGGTAAACATTTGCTCTTACTTTGTTGTCTGAAAGCTCCTTTTCAAATAGAGAGGAGGATCTGGTATTGTTCACTTAAATCCACCCACTTAAATCCACTTTAGGGCATGAGGCTGGTTCAGTCCTTTTCCATAAAGGGGCTGGCCCCGGCCCTCAGCTCATTGAATCTTTTGTCTTCAGCTGAACCTGAAGCATCTTTTGCAACTCATCCAGGAGCAAAACCACTTTGCAGACCTGAGGTCATGGCATGCTCTCCCCATTTCTTTTCTGCCATTCCCCACAAATAATCCTTGGCAATTAGCACACATTTTCGCATCACCTTAGACTCTTGAGTACTTCATGATCTATTCCTGGTTCAGCAGAGAAAGGAGAATCTTTTCCACCTTTCCCTGTCCCCTTTGGACATTCTGGGTGGTAAGATTCTTCCTGACAATCTGGCAGCTCTTTGAAGGGGGCTCTGGACATTGCCCACCACCTGTCCAGATCTGGTCATTTCAGTGTGGGAAGAAGACCTGGGGAAGGTGTGAGAGCCACTCAGGGCCTCATGGATACTCGGTGGTGAATCCATTCCAGGAAGTGAGGCCAAGACCTGCTCTGGAGGTGGCAGTGGGCTGAGGGGACTCACATAGAAATGATCCTGGGACACATGTTCCTAGAGGGATGTCTGCTTAGGTCACAGTCCTACCAAAGCAAGTCCCTGGTCTCTGGGTCTCAGGGTCCTTCTCTATAAGCTGAAGGAACCTGAAGGTTTCCGGGCTCCCTCCTGGGTGTGCTCTTCCCCTGGATTCTCCTCTGTGGATGCTTCATGCATTCATTCAACAAATATTTACCAAGCAGAAAATCTGCTGCCAGGCAGCGGGGTGCAGAGTGGTTCAAAGGACAAACCATGCGCCTAGAGAAGCGGACCATGGAGAATCAGAGGGTCCCTATCGGCTACATTAGGAGGTTGCCTTCCTGGGAGCCTTCACCTGGCCGGGCAGGGAGACAGCTTCGGAGCTGTAAGAGAACATTCAGGACCAGAACCCAACATGGATTTGAATTGGTTCGTATCATCAGCTGCCCAGTGAGCTCCAGGCCGCGGGATGGAGGTCCGTATCCTGGCCTCAGAATCCCTGCCAGAGGCTTCCAGGAGGGACCCAGATCCCGTTGGGATCCTGTAAGTGCTGTTTCACAGAGTGGGGGGCCAAGGTAGCATCTGGTTCCCAGCTCAGTGTGGCTTACACCGGCTCTCCACCCACCCCACCCTCACCCCCAGCAGGTGTCCTGGATCCAAGTGTGGAGGGATGTTGGTTTTTCCATGATGGCTCAACACAAAAAATTAAAGGACCCGTGAATGTCTTATTTCTGGGGTTGGCAGGTGACTGGGTCATGGAAGGCTACAGTGGTGGCCAGGGTGCTTCCAGCAGGTCTGGATAGTGGGGACGAGGAGCAACTGGCCTTTTGTTGGCTTGGAGGTAGAAGTTGGAAGACTGTGTGGGTTCTCTGACATTCTATCTTCACCATCTGTGCCAGCCCCTGGACTGGCTTAGGACCAGCTTACTATGGTGCCTGGCATGCAGGCACTAAAATATTTACTGATCCTGTTATTTCTTTAGTAAATTAAATCAAATTAATTAATTGGGCTGTGCAGGGCTAGCTGGGAGGAGTGTACTGCCCTCCCTTCCAGGAGATGGTTTCACAGGCTTTCTTATCCCCTGTGTCCCTGCGTCAGTGAGTCCCCCAGGCCTTCTGCCTTAAAGCACCCAGGTTACCTTGTTCAGTGCAGCTTGCTTCCATGGTTACAAAGCCTAAACCTCAGTGTTCTTTCCCTGTAAAATGGGTAAAAACAATATCGTCATTGTAGAGATGACTGAGACGGTGGAACCAAGATGTTGGCCAAGATGTCACTCATCTGGGAGGGCAGAGCACAGGAGAGCTCGCATCAACGAATGGACAACCTATGGCTGACCTGATTTCAGAATGGCTATGTATCACATATGCCTACATGTCCCCCTTTAGAACAGAAGCCACAATAGCACTTGTATGACATAGACTGGGTGTTTGGGGGCAGATGACTTGTCCCTTTAGTTCATAACTTTTTGGATTGAGAGTGAGTGTACTTGAACTACATCTGAAGATTGGCACCTAAACATGATTTAGGTGCCAACACCCTAGATTTCTAGATGGCTCAGTAGGAATGGGATTTTGGTGGGGTCTTGAGAAGAGGTGAGTGTATTTTGAATATGGGAAGAATGATAACAATTTATGCCTACAGAGTGGACTGTGGTGGCTTTAAAATATTTACATTTACAAATTTTTTGGTTCTCTTTGCATTTAGTGTGGGCTGTGTTTAGTGACTGCTTTCTAATGAACAGAATGTAGCAGAAGTGTTGAATCTGACTTCTGAGACTAAGTCATGGAAGAAGCTGTGGCTCCCTCTTTGCTCCCTCTTAGATCATTTGCTGGGTGGAGTGGAGGGGCACCATGTTATGAGGATGCTCAAGCAGCCCTGTGGACAGGCCCACGTGGTGAGCAACTGAAGCCTCCCACCAATAGCCATGTGAGGGAACCATCATCCTTGAGCCCCAGGCAAACTTATGGATGAGTGGGGCTTTGGCTGACATCATATCTGCAACCTTATGAGGGACCCTGAGCTAGAACCACCCCAAAAAGCTGTTTTTCCAATTCTTCACATGTGGAAAAGGGGAGATATAACAAACGCATGTTGTTTCAAGCTACTGCACTAAAAGGTAACAAACAGAGGGTTATTAGGAGGAGTAAATTCAACAATGAGCATAAAAGAGCTTTACAACTCGAAAAGTGCTTTACAGATACGAGGAAAAAGAATTTCTTGCTTAAGGCTCTAGGTATTTGACTGACCTTTCTCTTTTCTGCTATAAAATAGTAGGTTGATAGTAACAACAGCATTGATTTCCTCCCTCCCTGCATCTACCCATTGTCCTGAGCAGTGTGGCTTTGAAACTCCTCCCATTAAAATGATGTATGTTTCCCCAGATCCTTTGGATGTGGGATAACTTGTGAATGCAGCAGAGCTGGCTCTGTGCCAGTTCCACACCTTGGCATCCAGAGGCCTTGCCAATGTAACATGAATAAGCCTGGTGAGCCTGAGGAGGAAGCAGGGCTCAAGGCCCAGCCTTCCTGCCATCCCAGCTGATATTCAGCCAAGCCTCAGAATCTGAGCCAGCCAGCTGACCTGCAGGTCCTGAGGAAGCCTAGCAGAACTGGTAAGTCCTACTTGGGAGAACCCAGCCTGAACTGTCAACCCGTAGAATCAGGAGTTTAATAAATGGTGGTTGTTTTGGGGTGCTAAGTTTTGGAGTGGCTTGTTATGTGGCAGTAGCTGACTGATACATACCACCACTCCCCAAGGGAAGTGAGTATCATTTATTTATGATAACGAACAGATAAAAAAATGCAAATCCTACTCTCTACCTTTCTCAACTTGATCCCTTTCCCCATAGCTTGGTGTGCATTTTTCAAACTCTTCCTTCCTTCCTTCCTTCCTTCCTTCCTTCCTTCCTTCCTTCCTTCCTTCCTTCCTTCCTCTCTCTCTCTCTTTCTCTTTTTCTTTCTATCATCCATTTACCTGCATATCTTTCTTTTTGTATAAAAATGCCTACTTTTCCCATAAAGACATTTCCAACTGGTTCTGTTCAGATCCACCCAAGTTAGAGGATACAAGGACTCTGTCCCCACCCAAGCAGTCCAAGTTACCTACCTCAGGGTCTGTGGACAGGCGTTTGTCATATCTGAGAACAGTTGATCCATTGGGAGTTTCATTCTAAGGTTCGATCGAGGCAGGAATTTTTCTCTGCTCTATTTGGAGGACTCTTCCCTCTTCTCCCACCTGAGCTTCCCGTCCTGAGCTCTCTGTTCTGTCCTCCTCGTCTCTCAGACCTTATCCAAATCTTAATTATCTTCCAAAGGCCAGACCTCCAACTATCATCAGTGTATGAATTTGGGGATTGCTTATCTAACACATGACCTTTGGGAGATACATTCAAACTAGAGCAAATCTGTTTCCAGTTGTTCCAATGGGTTTACAATATGTGGCTGCTTTTAACCCTTCTCTATCCCTGTGTGATATCCTTATTATCACCCTTATTTCACAGATGAAGATGCTCAGGAAGGTTAAATGACTTGCCCAAGGCACTGGCTAATAAGTGGTCAGGTCAAAGCTGTAACCACTCACTGCCAGAGACACTGCCTGGGACAAGTTCTGTCAACTGCATACAGAGCCAGAGCTCTCTAGGGGCTCAGCAATGGGTAGTCAACGCCCTTATCCTCATATTTAGCAGAGGGATATGATGTCAAATGCATCCCATGCTCCGGGTCCTGTATGGAGCCCTTTCCTGGAAGTGACCTTAGCAGTTGGGACTATTAAATGTGGACAATGAGGCCCAGAGATGTTGAGTGACTTGTCTGAATCCTACTCTGCAGTTTATTTCGGGAGGTGGATTTACTAATTTGGGGGAAAATAGACTTCACCCTATCACTCAGTTTGCTCATGGGATTATTAGGTATTGTACTAAATTATAATTTTTCTTTGGAAAAAAATCACCATGATCTCCCTCCAACAGGGAAAAAAATACTTGGAATCAAATAAAACACTCACTCCTCAATTTTTCAACTGCTTTTCTCCTGGAACATTCTATCTGATGAGGAGTTACGGCTTTCAGTGCCTGGTGGTGACAGGGAGGCTGGTGAAGCCAGACATGGGCCAGATCAAATGGGCAAAGTATCCTGTCTGTCCCTTTAATAACTCCTTGGCCAGGGCGACCCATCCCCATGAGCAAGTAGAAGGCAGAAAAATGAGCCAATTCATTTCTAAATGGCTCTGTAACTCCAGGGTGCTATTGAGCAGAGACAAAGGACACCCCATAATTCTTGGGAAGGGAATCAGGATCTCCGGGAAGCTGGCACTGCCTGGCTGGCCTGCAGTAGCCTGTGCCGCCCTGGGATCTGCGTTCCATAAATACACAGAGATGGGTCTCCCGGCGCCATCGATTTCCTCTCGCCATTATTGATTGCGTTCTTAGATGAGTGGAGACTTTTTGACCAGAACTGAGCTCTGTGTATCTTTCTTGGAAGTCTTCGCAGCTCCAAGGTCTGGCTGTGGGAGGAGGTGGTGTGTTGGGAAGCCACCCAGCAGCTAGGTCGTGGGTGTGGGGAGCAAGGGGGCTCCACCAGGTGTTAAGCTGGGAGTTTTCCCAGGGGGTGAAAACAGTGGCTTCCCCTGAGAGTGCTCCATGTGTGTCTGATGGGCACAGACCCACCCAGTTATGAATCCTGGGACTGTAATGCACTGCTTCTCAATCTTCATAGTATGCAGAAGCCACCTGGACACCTTGTGAAAAGGCAGACTGATCCCCAAGCCTGGGGAGGGTCCTGACACTGAGCATAGCTTCTAGGCTGATGCTGCTGTCCTGGGGCCACAGCTGGGGCCACACTTGGGTCAATGCTGCAGCCCCTGATATTGTGATTTTCAGCCTTTGCTGTCCATCAAGTCTCCTTTCAATTCCCTCCATTAATTCATTCATTAAACATTTATTAGCTTCTACTATGTGCTGGGCTGGGCTCTGGGGATACAAGATGCAGAGAACAAAGTGCCCGACCTCAAATTACTAACAGGTGCTCTGGAATGCAGTGTGATGAGCATCCCAAGAGGAGCAAGGACTTGCTGTTAGGCCCTTCCTGGGTGGGGGATGTGGGTTCTGCTGGGAGACTTCATGGAGGTGATCGTGAAGCTGCGTATTAACACATGAGTGGAGTCCTCCAGAGGACAGGGCGGGAGCAGGTGGGAAGAGCCTGCGGAGGCCTGGAGGTTTGAGTGTTTGCCAAGGACACGAGGCATATCAGAAATAAAAGAATGAAATGATGGCATTTGTAAGTATTTTTGCTCCATCTATTTTTTTTTCATTTTTAAAATTTTTCTCAAAAGTTGCATTTTAATACATGTTATCAAACATAACAGAAAAAAAACAAATTTTCAGAAGCTGTACACACTATTCACTGAAAACATTTGTTGAGGCAAATAGAAAAAATATTGTTACAATCATAATTTTTCTAACTTTGTACAAAATTATAAGCAGATTACATTCTTCATATTAAACATCTTTATATGCACTTTCAATGAACAGTATATATATATATATTTATATATATTTTTTATCAACCATCTTTACTATACCCATTCCCCTTTCCGGCCCCCCCACCTCCCCCATGTCGCGTCCAGTGTTTCTCTATTTCTCTTATGTTTCCCATTCCCACCTCCCTTATTCATCAGCATCCACTAATCAGAGAGACCATTCAGCATTTGGTTTCTTGGGATTGGCTTACTTCACTTAGCATAATGCTTTCCAGTTCCATCCATTTGCCTGCAAATGCCATAATTTTATTCTCTTTTATTGCTGAATAATATTCCATTGTGTATATGTACCACAGTTTCTTTATCCATTCATCTATTGAAGGGCATCTGGGTTGCTTCCACAGTTTTGCAATTGTGAATTGTGCTGCTATAAAC
>PVHX01003452.1:0-143405 GCA_004024805.1 Geosciurus inauris | reverse complement strand
TTGATTCCCAAGTATTTTTTTTTTTTTGAGGCTATTGTGAATGGGATAGTTTTCCTAATTTCTCTTTCAGAGGGTTTATCACTGATGTATAGAAATGCAATTGATTTGTGGGTGTTGATTTTATATCCTGCTACTTTGCTGAATTCATTTATTAGTTCTAAAAGTTTTCTGGTAGAATTTTTTGGATCCTCTAAGTATAGAATCATATCATCCGCAAATAATGATAGTTTGAGTTCCTCTTTTCCGATTCATATCCCTTTAATTTCTTTCATCTGTCTAATTGCTCTGGCTAGTGTTTCCAGGACTATGTCGAATAGCAGTGGTGAGAGAGGGCATCCCTGTCTAGTTCCTGTTTTCAGAAGGAATGATTCCAATTTTTCTCCATTTAGGATAATGTTGGCCTTGGGTTTAGCATAGATAGCTTTTACAAAGTTGAGGTATGTTCCTTCCATCCCAAGTTTTTCTAGTGTTTTGAGCATAAAAGGGTGTTGTATTTTGTCAAATGCCTTCTCTGCATCAATTGATAAAATCATATGATTCTTATCTTTAAGTCTATTGATGTAATGTATTACATTGATTGATTTCCGTATGTTGAACCAACCTTGCATCCCTGGAATGAACCCCACTTGATCACGGCGCACTATTTTTTTGATATGTTTTGTATGCAATTTGCCAGAATTTTATTGAGAATTTTTGCATCTATGTTCATCAGGGATATTGGTCTGAAGTTTTCTTTCTTTGATGTGTCTCTGTCTGGTTTTGGAATCAGGGTGATACTTGCCTCATAGAATGAGTTTGGAAGAGTTCCCTCCTTTTCTATTTCATGAAATAGTTTGAGGAGAAATGGTATTAATTCTTCTTTGAAAGTCTTGTAGAACTTAGCTGAGAATCCATCTGGACCTGGGCTTTTCTTGATTGGAAGGCTCTTGATGGCGTCTTCTATTTCCTTGCTTGAAATTGATCTGTTTAAGTTGTGTATATCCTCCTGGTTCAGTTTGGGTAGGTCTTCCTGCCTTTTAAAAAATTTCTCTTTGTCATGGTTTGGAGTTATGGTTTGGATCTTAAATTTACTTCAGAGGCCCATGTATTAGAGGTATGGTCACCAGCCTGAGATGCTATTGGTAAGTGGCAGGACTTTTAGGAAGTGGGGCTAGTGGAAGGAAGCTAGGTCTTTGGTGGGGCATGCCCCATCCCTCTCACTCTCTTTACTTCTCACCAGCATGAGATGAGCTGCTTTGCTCTACACATGCTCCATGTCATGGTGTTCTGTGTTATCATAGGCCTAAAAACAATAGGGTCAACCGACCTTGACTGAACCCTCTGAAGCTATAAGCCAAAATAAACTGAGTTTCTCCCTTTACATTGTATATGTCAGTATTTTACCATTGCAACAAAAAGCTGGCTCATGCATATATCTTCTGGGCAGAGATGGCCACCTACAAAACCAAAATGTATAGCACTTTATTATTCAGAAACATTTATTCTCTTTTACTGCAATTTGACATAATAAGTTCTTTAAAGTCTGAACCATGTTAATGTCCTCTACCATTCTACCTGTCCAAACTTACCACCTGCTATCTCATATCTTATCCAAGATCCTATATTCAGGTTTTTGATGGTATCAGTTATCCTATCTTTCTGTGACTTTGGAAGAGTTCAGAAGTCCTTTGAAAACCTGCATTTTTGGTGCTTATCTACAAGGACATTTAATGGTTCATTCTTGGTATGTTCTAGACCCCATATTATTCCATCCACCATTTGGTCTCTCAAGAAATAGTAAAAATTTAACTGAAAATACTTGTATAATCTTTCATTTACAAGATTCATTTAATCATTTATTCAATTATTTAGTAAGCCATTAGTGAATACCTACTATGTGTTAAACTTTACATAAAGTTTAGTAGAAAAGACATATATGTAAATAAATGTAGGCATTGATGCTGTACTACCTTAAATCCAAGTTACATTTATATTTTAAAGTCTGGCAAAAGAGTAGGGCTGGCTCCTTGTAAGAGAAATAAAACTAAGGTAGAATACTTATATAACTTTTCAGCCACTTTTATTATTGTTAATTAAAAGAGATTATTTCAGGAGTTTATTTTTGGTCAAAGTCCTTATGTTTCAAAATGTTTCTTTTTAATTTTGTATATGATGTTCATAGATAGTCATGAAGATCTCAAAACCATTCAGAAATCACAAGTGAGATGCAATGAATCTAAATTTTACAGCTTCCCCCCCCCCCCGTGTTCTCTGGCATAGATGCTATTGAACAATTAAAATGTAGACTAAAATAAAAGAATAAGAAGCAACAAATTTTTTCCCTGAACCACAAATGGAGAAATCTCTCCTTTAGTACCAAGACTTATAAATTACATATATAATTAACTACACATTCAAGTGTTTATGCACAAGATGTCCTAGTATGTTTATAGAAATAACTAGTTGACTTATGTTGTTTAAGAACTTAATTATCTCTCTTGGAGACTGTGTCTAAAAATACTGACATATTATTTCTACATCATGACCAAGTTTTATACTATTATTATAACTTGGACAGGCAGCTTGAAGCTAAATGTGCCCCTACTTATTTTTTTCTTACTAATCTTTTTATAAATGATTTTTTGAGATACTTTTATTAGCCAGAGCCATGAGTTAGTATAGTCTAATCACAAAATCTAAATGTGGTTTCTTGTCAATGTTGCTTATATTTTTTCAATGTTAGGTTTCAAATCTAATCTCTAAGGGCAAATTATAAATTAAAGAACTAGAAGTGACTTTATGGGGTCATCTGCTTCCCTATTGCCTAAGACACACACAAGTCTGACTTATCAAAACTGACACTCTCATCTGAATCTCCCTGAATACACAAGGGCCACAGCTTGCTGAGAAGAGCTTACTTGCCCCTTCAGTGGGTAAGTTGATGTTTATTAGGAGTTTCAAACCTGCTTTGGCCCATTTTTTGTAAATTAGGCTCAATTCCTTTTCAGTGTTGACAGGTGTCTACTGGCCACTATCCTTCATCAACTTGAAGGCGTTGATTTGGTGGTCATCTTCTCTTTGCAAGAGGAAACAAAACCAAGGACTTCTTTGGCTATATTTTTAGTATTTTTTTCCCTTAATTCTTGGTACCCTTTTAGTTTCTCCCCAATTTAAAATGTAAAAGGTCAAGAACAAGTTCAAGAAGAGCAGATCTCTCTGCTACTCCCTCTTTTCCTTTTTTAGTTTATTTGATGAAGCTCAATCAAATATGCTTTCCATTCCAAGCTCCCATGTTAGATGTTAAAGAGGAAGGAGAGAACAGGAGGGGAAGCCTGCCCTGTAGAGAAGTTCACCATCCTGCAGTGTGGTGGAGAAGGAAGGAGGCAATACAGAGAGGGATAAGTGCATTTTGCATATTTGTACATATACACAATATAACAATATAATTTGGCCATCATTATTCTGTATTTCCCCTTTCCTTCCTGCTCCCACTCCCCAGATTCCTTTTCTCTGTTATACTGATCTCGCTTTGATTTTCATGAGTTATCCTTCATCTTTCTTTACTTTTTTTTCCTCTCTGGCTTCCACTATAAGATAAATGCATTTTAAAATTTTAGAACTTGTAACATTTTTCTTTTCTTTTTGCAGTGCTGGGATTGTGCATGGCCTTGAGCATGCTAAGCAACTGTTCTACCACTGGGCTAAATCTCTAACCCTATATAATATTTTTCTTGCTCTCATTTTGCAGTTGGTTCTGACTTCTTTTCATTTTGTTGGATAAAATGGCTTGTATGATGTCAATCTTTAAAATTTGTTAGAAAGCTATATTTGTGTCTGTTTTCTGTTGCTGATCACACAACCACAGAATGGGTAAATTATGAAGGAAAGAGGTTTATTTTGGCTTATGGTTCTGGTGCAAGGGTAAGGGACTACCTGTGGTGATCACCTCCTGGCTGGCACCATTCTTAGGCGGTAAGGGGTATCATATGGCAAGAGTCAGGGAGCGTAGGCATGGGTATGTCTGCCTGTTCTCTCTTATAAGGCCACCAGGGTTCAGTGATGGGGCTTTACCCTAATGATTTTATGTAGTTCTAATCACTTCTCAAAGGTCCTACCTTTAAACATTATAGTTGAATTAAATTTCTGTCCCACTAATACCTTACAATAGTGATTAAATTCCAACACATGAAATTTTGTGGGGCATAAGCAATATCCAAACCATAACAGTAGCATCAGAAACATTTTATATAAACTCAACATGCGTGGGAAAAGGGTAAGTATTCTCCATTTGTTGAGTATAAATTTGGGTGTGATCCATTAGATCATCTGTTAATTTCACCTTCAAGTCTCTATAATGATTTTGTTTCCTTGATCTACTGTTTACTGAGAGAGATATGTTTTAAAAGTCACACAAAAATGCTGAATTTGTCATTTTCTTCTTGTACTTCTGACAGTTTTTCTTTAAAATTTAGAGATATAAATTAAGAATTTATATCTAGAGATATAAATTAAGAATTGTTGTATTTTATTCTTAAATAAAATGCTTGGTTTTCTGGTGATGATTTTGACCTTTAATACTTTTTGCTTTGTGCTTATTTTGTCTGGTTTTTATACACTTCAGTTTTTCTTTGCTTAGCACTAGCCTTTTACATTTTTTCCATTCTATCAACTTTAAATCTTTTGTTTCTTTATGATATATGTGTTTTTTACAAGCAAAATTCAACAAGACTTTTTAAAATATTAACTTGCTATGATGAACTTTGTTTTTATTGAAGAATTAGTTTTTTTAAAAAATTCTTATAATGATGAGTAATATTGTGTGTGTGTGTGTGTGTGTGTGTGTGTTACTGGGGATTAAACCCAGGGCTTCACACATATTAGGCAAGTGCTCTACCACTGACCTACATCCCCTGCCCTTTTGATTCTATCATTTTATTATGTATCTACTTTTCTCTTTCTACCTGCATCACCTTTTCTTTTTCTCCTTAACTCTTTTCTTTCTACTTTATTATTATTCTCTTTTTTCATTTTGTTTATTTTTTTTCCTTGCCCATGCAGAAGTTTGGGAGCTTAATTGGTTATACTTATCAACTTTTGGAATTTTAAAATGGATTTTGAATTCATAGTAGCCATTCCTCATTTTCATGAATTAGTGTGTTTCAGCATTTTGAAAAATGTTTAATTTTTCCTTTTCTGATTTTGCTTCATTCCAATTTTTTCTATTATTTCTATTGAAGTTCTGTTTAGACATGTGTCACCTTAATCTCTTACTTATATATTTCATAGTTTTCTTTTTCTTGGCCTCATTCTGGACAATTTCTTTTGATTTATCCTTCAGCTTATGAATTTTATTCTTAGGTATTCATTTCTTTTGCTAGTCGCCTTGGTATTTAAACTCTAAATTTTATTCTGTACTAGAGAGGTTTAGATGACAGACAAAAAAAATCCATATGAAGTTACAAAATTCTATATGAGGTTGGAATTGCATGTGATTCTATAATTACTTCAAAATTAAATTAAAAGTTTATTCAAAACCAGTTATTATAAAAAACTATATGAGGATTTATTTTTAAACTATAAATTCCTCAGAGGTTGATGCTGTGCTTATGAATTCTCAGGAGACAGTCTCTCATTACTCTAACCCCTTACCCATCCTCATATATGACCAGGGCTGAGACGAGCAATACTCTTTACCTTATTCTTCTGGGCATCAGGCTTTCTTTCCTCTTTGCTTTTATAGTGCTGGAAGAAAATCCTACCGGTTGTCCCATTTTGAGCGGGTGCTAAATATGGTCATCTACCTGCTCCTGCATATTATGCAGTCATTAGAAGAAATACAGGTGTCCAGGGTTGAGTAGAGACTATCAGAAGGAAGAGGACCCTTATAGCTAATTTCCTAAGCATTCATGTGGAGGTTCCACAGATACTTGTTTGTTCCTTTCTCCATCCTTCCCCTCCCCGACTTGCCAGCCTTCCTTCTTTCCTTCCTTCCTTCCTTCCTTCCTTCCTTCCTTCCTTCCTTCCTTCCTTCCTTCCTTCCTTCCTTTCTTCTTCTATTTAAACTCTACATAGTATTTTTAGCATCTAAATTTTCTCTACAGAGTAGTTCAGTTATCTGGTGCTGCATGAAGAAAAGTTTGAACCTAGTCTCTTGTATCTATAACTTCGTTTCCTCTGCAAACTCATCATTACTTACTAATTCGTATGTGGGTGGCTTTGTTACAAGCTGACATCATCGCATCGTCCTGCAATAAGTCAGCTAGTTGGAGGTTAAAAGGAGAATTACCCTTCCATCTGCTTGCCTCCTAATTTCTAAAGTAGGTAACTTCATCTCCTGACTTAAAAAAAAAAAATCCTGTATCTCTATTTTACAAGCTAAGTGTTAGTGATGGTAGGTTTCTATTTCTATCTTTTTCCCCCTGTTAATGTTTTGATTTATGTTTGTATTTATATCATTGTATTAAATCATTTTATGTTTCATTTCTGTTTCTATTTATGCTTTATATTTTTAAAGCATTGTCAACATTTGGCTGAGGAGGTTATCAGATCTCACTCAGTATCAGATCTGGCTTGCTGATTCCTGTTGTTTCAGCTTGTCACTGTTTGGGTATCTATTGCTTTGGAAGCACCAAGTCTACACAAAAAATTAGAACATATATGATGATGAGCCTATAATGCTTCTCCACATTCTGGGTTTTGCTTCCAAAAGATTTTATAATTCTTATTTAGGTTAATAACACCCTCCTTTCTGGTGCTGAAGGTTTCAAATTTGGAATTGATTTAACTCATCTGAGGCAAAAATCAGCCATGTAGTTTCCTTGGAGTGCTGGCCACACTTAAGGTTTTGAGTAGATAGTGACAAAATAAAGTGATTACTGTGTTGGTGTTCCCAAGTCCTCACTGGAGATCAAGTGAGCACTTGAGACCTCAGAGTTCTGTGACCCCACCCCTAAGCCCAAGCCAATGGGTCCCTGAGTATCTTGTACATTGTGTGCTCTCTGCTGAGCCATGAATCTTGTGGAGACCTAGGGTGGGGGGTGGGGGGTGGGAGGAGGTGATAACATGGGGCTTTAGTATATACTTATTTCTGCAAATCTGCCTTTTGTAATAGTTTCTTTGCCTAATTAAATTATGATTTTTGTCTTGATATCCTTTAATACATTGGTGGATGATTTTCTTATTTAAAATAAAATGTCTTACTGTTAGTTAATAATATAATTATTGAAATGAATATTATTAAATTAGTAGATTAGTTGGGATGGTTATGCAGGCCTAAATGAATACATAAGAAAATACAGAGGAGAAGATGCTCACTTGCCAACCTGTGTTTCTGTGCAGGACTCCAGGTTGCCTTCTGATGGACCTGCAGATCCCCTTGCCTCAGAGGATAGAGATCAGACTATATGGGCTACTTCTGAGTTCCTTTGAAGTGGACATTGCATACAAGAAAATGCTCTGTCCATCTGAGGTCAAGAAGAGGGGCTCTGCAGCTCCAGAGAGCTCAAATCTACTTGCAAATACATAGCTTTGCATTTGGTACAAGGCATTCTGAGATTTTTTTCCATTGCAGTAGACTCCTCGGAAGTAAGATCCCATGCTGGGGATAACAGCCTTCCTCTGCCTCTATTAGAGATTTCCAGTAACTATCAAGAAGAGCTTGATATTTGTTAGACAGCCAGACTGACTGCTTTGTGATGATTTGGTTTTATAGTTACGTACATCCCCGTCTGCTTACGTAGGTAGCAGAAACTCTGAGAGCCAGATTCTGGAGAACACTGTGGGCAGCTGGAATATCAGGGTCGCTTTGCTGCATCATATTGTAGTATGCAAAAAAATCCAGTTGAGTGTCTTAGATTCTGTAAGAGATGGCCATAGTTCTTGTCTAGTAAGAAAGAATTGAAAAATGAAACAAAACAGAGTGCATTACTCTCCTTAGGTTATCTCTCCTTTTGGTGTACCTTTCCTGGGCATTTAATTCTTCTCTTCTCTGGATCTATCAGTACTATCCTTAGACCAAGAAAAAAATTATTTTACGGACACATTCATATATAAAATGGTGACACATTATTATTTTTTTTTTTATAAAATGAAAGGTCCCATTAATAACTCATATGTGACTCGTTGTTCTTTGGGAATTAAATATGAATTTTATTATAGCCAATACAGTCACTGTATGTGTTTTATCTATAAGTCATATTATAATTATTCTGTATAGGCACACTCTTCAATTGTTGCATATTCTTTTTTTGAAATCTTGCTGTGCTTTGTAGCAAATATGCTAAAAAACAAAACAAAACAAAAAATCCTTTATTCTGAAAAGAGCCACCCATTGAGTAGGAGTGTGAATTCAAATGTTAAGGTCACCATGGAATCCCACAGTTATTCAGCTCAGTAAGTTCTGTGTGATATCACACTTTTGTTAAATATCTCAGGGAGAAAAAGAGGCCAACACTTGCTGCCTGCAAGTGTTGAATGAGCCTTTGTTTTGTTCTTTTTTGCCTAACTTCTCCCTCACTCCTCACCTCTGACCAAGACAAAGAAGCATTTCCCAGCATATTAAACTTAGGTTATATAAAGCTGAGTCTGATTAATCCATCTCTGGAGTACAAATAACTGACATTTTCACCACAGAGTGGCTTCTTTTTTAGAATTTTTCCTTCCCTTTAATGTGCTTTTCCTGCAACACATTCAGTCCATAACCTTCTACTTAGCCTCCCACAATTCTTGTCCTCCTTATATGAAAAATACACATATTCCATCTCAGCCACAAAAGTCTTGATTCATTTCAGCCTGAACTCTTATGTGTAAAGTCCAAATCAGATATGGGTAAAATTCAAGAAACAATCTATCCAGTGGCAAAAATTCCTCTCCAGTTCTGAACCTATGACCTTCCAAAATACAACACGAAACCACGCTTCCAAAATATCATGATGGGGCAGTCATAAGATAGACATTCTTGTTCTAAACAAAAGGGAAGTAGGGAGAAGTCATAGGTCCCAAGCAAGTCCTAACCTTAGCAAGGGAATTTCTATTAAGTCTTATGGGCCTAGAATAACACTCTTTGTTTAGGTGCCTGCCTTCCTAATCTACTGGGGTGGGATTGCTGGGCAGGGGCAAGGCCCCACGCCCAAGACTCTGTTGAATGATTCCACTCTCAAAGCCTTGGGCAGAGACAGTGAACCTGTTGAAACCAAGGTGGTGGCCCTGACACTGGCAGAGTTTCTGTAGGCATAATCTTTCTTCTATTCCTGGCTTCTGTTGAGATGGCTGATTAAATCCCTTGGTCTCATCCTGGATTTCAGCTACAATCTTAGTGTTTTTTTATTTCAAAGTAAGTTTTCTCACTTATTGCAATAAGTGAGAAATAGACTGAAAATTTTTCAAATATCCAAGTTCTGGTCCTCTTCTGCTTAGCAATTCCTTCAGTTCTCACATTTTAGTATAAATAGTCAAGAGGAGCCAAGGTGGTTTTGTAATCATCTCAGCTACTGGGAAGCTTCGTTACTTACAAAGCACTAGAGACCAGATCAACCAAGTTCTTTGCCACTTTATAATAAAGATGGGTTTTGTTCCAGCTTTCAATAACATATTCTTCATTTTTTTCAGTGACTTCCCCAGAAGTGTCCTTAATATACATGTTTCTAACAGGTATCTCAAAATTCTCCTAATATCTCTCCATCACCCAGTTGTAAAGCCACTCACATGTATTTGTTATAATAACAAACATCCCACTTCTGGTACCAAAATCTGTGCTAGTCAGGGTTCTTCAGAGAAACAGAAGCAACAGGATGGACATCTATATCTGAACCATCTGTCTATCACCGCTATATAGAGATTTGCACAAGGAATTAGTTTATGTGATTTTTGGGGGCTGAGAAGTCCTGAGATCTGCCACTCAATCTAGTTCAGTCAGTCGGGAAGACCTGATGACCAGGAGAGCTGATGGCACAAATTCTAGGCCAAACGCCAGCAGCGTCAAACCCTAGGAAGAGCTCATGTTCCCACTGCAGTCTGAACACGGGAGAACACCGCATCCTACGTCAAAGCTGGGAGAAGTTTCTTCTTCCTCAGTCTTTTTGTTCCATTCTGGCCTTCAAATGATTTGATGAGTCGCACCCACATAAAGGAGGTTTAATTTGCATTACTTAGTAAATGGATTTTAATGTGAATTCCATCCAGAAACATCCTCACAGATACATCAAGAATAATCTTCAATTGAACATCTTAGCACCATGCCCATAAAATTAATCAGCATAGCACCCTTGTCAAAAATTGACATTTATGTGAGAGTCATTTCTGGTCTCTGTATTCTATTCCATTGATTTATATGCCTGATATATTTTTACTATAATTTCTATGATTTTCAGTGACTGCCTATCTCTGAAAAAATGAGTTAGAATTTGCTTGGAAATTTGAAAATATCAAAAGAATACATTTTCTGAAATTTTCTGGTAGCTTGCTTACTTTCAAAGTGTATTTCCTAGTAACCGTAGGATTTTTGAACTTCTTGGGAATACTTACTACTACACAGTAAGATTGCCTTTATTTTATCAAATATATTCTTAGATTAATTTATTCAAACTTTATAACTGCAAGATTATGGTCTAACATAGTAATTTGTACTTATTTTTGTGTTAGCTTATTAGTAAATATTGGGGACAGCACATTACAGGTTTTTAAAACTAGAGCTGTCCAAATTTTAAGAATTTCTTTAGATGTTGCTTTCATAATTTTCAATATTTAAATTCTGGTTTACCTATAGCTTGCAAACAATCATTGTTTTCCCTAACCATGTAGAACAGCTCTGTATGTACCCAAAATAGACTCAGGCTCAGTTGCACAGTAGATGAGTGTGAAATGCAGTGGGCCCTTTGTCTTCTAGGTGCCTGACATCTGTGAATCACAGAAAT
Source organism: Geosciurus inauris (assembly GCA_004024805.1). Taxonomy (NCBI): domain Eukaryota; kingdom Metazoa; phylum Chordata; class Mammalia; order Rodentia; family Sciuridae; genus Geosciurus; species Geosciurus inauris. The sequence continues at coordinate 132,516 of PVHX01003452.1, read as the reverse complement.
ATCAAAATAGAAAAGGCAGAACAGTTGTGGGAGTGAAGGAAAGAGAATAAAAGGGCTTGCTCTCAAAGAAACTTCTCAATCTGGTTAAGAGATAGGGTGTACATTTATGGTGCAAGTTTTCTTCCCAAGCTCATATAAAGAGAAAATCTTTTCATGTCATCAATCAATATCAACAAGTGGAACAGGGAGATGTTTGTTTTTATTATAAAAACAAAACATCTTTTCAAAAGTGTATCTCTTATAATTGGAGCTTTATTTCGAGTTATCAAATGAATGCTCCAAGAAACTTATGAGTTAAAGCCAACTTCAATCACAGCCTATTGACTTTTCCTGCTTCTGTGTCTTCATTCACATTCTACTGAGAGATTTGAAAACAGAATTATCACTGTCAGCTAAGCACAGCAGAAAGAGCACAAGCTTGGGAAGATACCCTGCCTGTGGTATCTGAGACAAATTATCTAGTTTCTCTAAGCTCCTATTTTCTTATCCACTTGTAACCTTGTAACAAAGAAATGATTTTATAAAAGCATTTAGGAAAGAATAAGAATGAAAAATGAATATATATTATGGTTTATGCATAATAAATCTATATTTACACAAAAGAATAAAAGTATATCATAAGACAGGGGCCAGGGTTAACCTTGTATCTGTGAGTTTTTACAGTAGTCATTTTCCTTTAAAAATTAATTTTCTTGATATGTAAGCTCATTCAAAATTTAATTTCTTTAAAGCAGCACTAATTATGTAGAAGCAAACATTATTTGCCTATAGCTCTAATTTATTGCTTAGCATCCCTCTTTTAATATGAAGTGAGTATACCTTAATTATTTCCTAGTCTTTGAAATTCTTGTCCAGATGGGGAAATTTGAAGATCATTAAGGTCTGGATGTATTGCAGAACTGTGAAAATTTGGAGCCAACCATGAGGGTTATTGTTTGCTGTGGTAGTGAGATATGGTGACTATCTGTGGTCCAAACAGATTTTGAGCTCAAGAGGCCCTTAGGGCTTTTGCCTAGTGACTTGCTTTAGTGGCCGAATTAATCAGGTTAACATTACTTCAACGAAATACCAGAGACAACTAAGTCTGAAGTATAAAAGGGTTTATTTAGCTCAAAGTTTTAGAGGTTCAAGGGTGTGGCTCTGGCATTGGTTGAGTTCCCAGCCATGTCATGTTATGGTGGGTAGCAGGATCATATATCACAGCAAGCAAGTGATTACATCTTGGATTAGGAGCAGAGAGGAGGATTGGTGAGGTCACAAAATCCTTTTCTAGGGCAGCTCCTCTAGTGACCTAAAGACCTCCCACCAGGCCTCACCCCCCAAAGATTCCTGCTGCCTCCGAATACTGCTGCCTGGGGACCACCCTCTTAACATATGGATCTTTAGGTGACCTTACCCATATTCAAACTACAGCAGCGACTCTTTTTTGGACTGGGGGATAGAAATAGATAATAATCCCCCCCCCAAATATGTATCAAATATTGTATCCAAATCCTGAGAGGTTTCTAAATGTTGGATGTTGGATATAAGTTACAAGCATAAAATATAAAATAATAATGTGCAATAAAGCTGTAGCTTGCACAAATTCTATCAGTCATTTGTTGCTGATGGTAGAACCAAGTTTGGAGAATTTCATTAGGGCATGTTTTACAAGTGGTACTTCTATTTTTTATTTAATACAATTTTGTGAAGAAGTGGAAGAGGACAGAAGAAAGAAATTTAAATGGGAGCTTTTCAGTGAAGATGAAGAGAATGATTCCTTTTTTTTTTCTTTTTTTATCAACTAAAGTTCCAAGTAATAATCAGTAATTTCAAATTATAGTAATTTGAGAATCTTGAAGGTAGACTATTCAACACACATAAGAATAATCTATGTCTACTATATGGCAAATCATTTTCATAATGAAGCTGAATTCTTGACACTTTTTGGATAGAAAATAAAGTACATATATCCATATCTGAAAGTATTACCAGGTCTTTATTCCCTGGTGTCCCTTCAGGGCACAGTATTTCTGTATCTTCTAAGAAAATTATAAGAAGCATGAAGAGCAAAGTAAGGAATTGTCCATCCTTTCAGTGTTTCTATAGATGCCAATAGTTTCATTTTATTCTAGCTTAAGTGATTTAAAAAAGGAAGATCAAAGAAAAGTCTTATTTTCCATCACTGCTTCTCTGGAGGGACAATTGTCATTTCTTATGCAGTTTTGCACTTTACTTGGAAAACAAGATCTGATAAGAAATCATTTACTGATTTAGAGAAGGGCATGTATCAGGGCTGCTTTTCCGGTCATGCCCATAGATTTCTGCTGATCCATGCACACCCTCTTGCCCTGTTCCCATTATAAAACAATGACCCCTATTTGTAACATGACTGACCAGGGATGGGTACATTCTGCAACTACAGAACAAAATGAAATCATTGGCCTAAACATGGACTGAACCTTTGGTGCTGACCCCATTATTACTTTGACTGATGTGGGAAACTCCCAGAAGCTTGTGCTTAGTATTCTCCTCAATCACATGATGCTGCCAACAGCTCTATGTAATCAGCAGCATCATTAAAATGCCTCTGCTTGTAAAATAAAACACAGGAAAGCAATCTATTATGGTTTGATGTTGGTGCCTAATACTTTTGGGAACTAATAAACCATTTAAACAACTTCTCTAGAAATGATAATTAAATAGCAGCAGCAGAGATGATGATAGCTAACACTTCTTGTTTTCTTTTTATTTATTTATTTTATTGTTTAAAATTTTGAGATAGAATTTCACTAAGTTGCCCAGATTGGTCTCTAACTTGTAATCCTCCTAAATCAGCCTCCCAAATTGCTGGGATTATAGGCATGTACCACTTGCTCCTGGCTATTGAGTATTTTCTACAGGCCAGTTTTATGGGACAGATTGGTTCCTTCCTCAATCCATATGTTTCAGTCTTAAACCCTAGTACTTCAGTATGGTTGTATTTGGAAATAAGGTCTCTCTTTCTCTCTCTTTGGTTTTTGTACCTGGGATTTAATCCAGGGGCGCTTCATCACTCAGCCACATCCCCAGCCCTTTTTAATTTTTTTATTTAGAGACAGGGTCTTGCTGAGTTGCTTAGGGCCTTGCTAAATTACTGAGGCTGGCTTTGAACTCGCGATCCTCCTGACTTAGCCTCCTGAGCCACTAGAATTACAGGCATGTGCCACTGCACCCCGTGGAAATAGGGTCTTTAAAGAGGTAAAGTGAAAGGAGTCATTTGGGTAGATTTTAACTCAATATGAGTCTTCCTTATAAGAAGAGGAGATAGGGATACAGGCATGCACTCACAGAGAGAGGACCATATGCAGACACAGGCCACTGTTGCCCATCTACTAGCCAAGAAAAGAGACTTCAGGAAGAACCAACCCTGTTGATCCTTTAATTTTTAATTTCTACTCTCCAGAACTGTGAGAAAATGAATTGTTTTGTTTAAGCTACCCAGTGTTATATTTTATTATGGCAGTTCTAGTAAACTAATATAGCCAGGTGCTGTGCTAAGTGTTTTACATTCATCATCTCTACTTTTTATGCTCCTGTTGGACACATATTATTATTATTATCCCAACTTTGCCTGCGAGGGACCTTAGGTGTAGACCTCCCTCAAGGGCTAATGAGTGAGAAAGCCAGGTGAGAGCCACTGCTGTTAGGTTCCAGCATCCACAGACTTGGCTGTACTGATAGCTCACTCTGTCCTACCTTTTCTCACATGAATGACTCAGGGTAACTACCCTCAGGGAGGCACTGTGACTGTTCTCATTGTAAGATAAGGAATTTGAGACTCAGGAGTGCGTTATCTAAAGTCACTCTGCCGTCAAGTGGCTGAGCCAGAATCCCAAGTCAGAGTCAGGTGTGTCTGACCACACAGTTGTGAATCAAAATCATGGAACAATCCTGCCTTTGTTTCTTTTTGTCTGGAAGAAAGAACCATCCCTTTGTTTGTTTGGATCTGTAGATCCTGCAATAGTGCTTGGATAAAATTAAATCTTCTTTCTGTTTGTTCTAATGAAGCATTTCAAATTTTAAATATATCCATTATTGGTTAGAACTAAGGGGAAGAAAAAGACATGAAAGGATATCACAAACTGCATAGTCATTTCCTTCTGATAGAATAACAGTTTATGGCAGTTATTTTATATTTTAGTAAGGTACAAGGATTAGACTGCTAAATGGTAGAACTACCAAGTGACTTTCCTTGATCTATTTGGAATTTTAATTTAACCGAAAAAGCGTGAAATAGGGGGAAAAATCAAATAACCTAAAAATGATTCTCTTAAATCATTAGGAAGCACATTTAAACCCAGCACATTTACATAGTATATTCTTACAACTGTCATTTTTGAAGTCATTCAGTCATCTCTTTAAGCCTATCATCATAAACAACAACAAATCCATGAAAATTCCAAGGAGATACAGAAAGATGTAAATTTGGGTGGACATATTTCAGTTATTTGAAATTTGCTTTTTCTGATAAAATCTATTCTTCAGAACCTATGTGCAAACCATGAAGTTTGCAAAATATAGGCCTTATGCTTTATGAAAAGACTTAATGTCAACCTGTTGAAATTCCTGTACTCACTGAGGGATGCACCAGGTCATTGGCCAGGGCACATTTCCACCCAGCACATAACAACACTATAACAATGCTTCAACATAAAAAGACATAGAAAGAAGTCAATTTTAATTTGTTAATGTTAAATATGAGGGAGGTGGCAGTAGAGAAAGAGTATGATTTCTGCGGACAGTTCTGTGTAGTAAATTTCCATTTACCATCTGTTTATTAAAATCTTTAAGCATGCATTTTATCTTTCATGAGATGAAAATGATACAATATACCTGGATGAATACTTGAAAAGATCAGTGAAACAACTTGTAAAATGCCTGATTGACATGGCCCACAATTCCCCATGTATACCTCAATAGCTTTCACAACTCAGTGGACCTTGAAGTAGTTCTTGCTCGTAATACTGATTCTTGGTCATTATGAAAAAAGTTGAAGCTACATCCAAACTATTTCTAAACTATTTCTACTTAAGAATTATTTCTACTAAATATTTCTACTTAAGAAGAATCTATGCTTCTATGTAACTCAGGTTAGAAAACACATCAAAATAATGTTCATTTTTGTCATCTCTGGAATGAGCTACCTAATCCATTATTTTTGACTTTTACTGCCACCCTCTGGGTGCCTGTGCTCCACACCATCCTTTTTCTAGTACCCATGACAAACCAGCTATGCCTCAAATGTTGCTAAGTCACCATCACAAGGGAAATGAAAGCTCTGGGAAGTCTCATACTGGCCATTAAATGCTCTAGCTGAGGAATGATATACCACTTCCACCCATAAATACGTCCTTATCACATGGCCTCATCCAGCCATAAGCGGCCAGGATGTCTAATCTTACATAAGCCCAGCAGATGAATGACTGGAAATATTTGGGGAATAGCCCTAGTGACTAAATTCAAGAGGAATTGATGTATAAATCCACTTGCTGATATACTTACTTATAAAAAGAAAACCGTGGCTGGATCAGATTTGATACTAACATTCATTTCTGAAAAAGTATTTCTCTTTGCCATTGAAACATTTAAAGGGACAATATTGATTACTAGGGATTGTTGGTGTTGGCTTTTCAGGAACTTAAATTAGTAAAAGAGTTGAGAAGTTATAATTAGAAAATTGTTTGGAGGATGCAGAATCAGGTCATAGAGAATTAGATAATTTAGGTGTATAGTTCATTCTTATTTTGGTAAAGCTTAAGTATCCATGTCCCAGAAAAGAGAATACTTGGAGTGTTACCTTAGATTCAGTGTCTCTTTTATAGCTTGGTGAGTAATCTTTGCTGAATTTTGTATTTAGAATTTTTCTTAGTCCTCCTTCAAACTGATTCATCCTTCTTACTCAGGTTTCCTTCGAGTCTATATTAATATATTTAATAGGACTTAACTTTAAGTCCTGATATTCTTGCTTTTGTGTTTTTATTCATTGGTCATTTTGTGTTGACTAAGGCATATTTTATTGAATAGTTTTTTTCTGAATATCTCTGATCTCATGGCTTAACCATCTTCATTTCAGAATTGGGAAGTGACTTTAATTGAGATAAATAGAAATATTAAATGATTTTTACATCACACGTTCAATCTCTTCACTAGTTCATAGGTACCAGAAGCAATTTTTTTGAGGGGATTCTTGGGTCTGATTTAGGTTCTGATCTGGTTCAGTGGGGCGGGAGCATAAGAAGCTGTGATAAAACCATTTGGTTCAGGAGGTGATGTTGACTGTACATGAGCCTCTGTGTTAGTCGCTTTCCATCATTGTGACAAAATACCTGAGAAAATAAACTTAAAGAGTAAATATTTATTGTTGCTCCTGGTTTCAAAAGTTTTAGTCTGTGATTGACTCCATTGCTTGGGCTTGTGCTGAGACAAAGCATCATGGCAGAGACTGCATGGTAGAGTAACACTGCCCCGTCATGGCCACTGAGAAGCAGAGAGAAAGAGAAGGAATGAGGGTCCCAATATACCCTTCAAGGACATGCCCCCAATGACTTACTTCTTCCAACTAGGTCCCACATCTTGAAATTCTACCATCTCCTAATAATGGTGCCATCATCTGGGAAATCAAACCTTTGACACATTAGCTTTTAGGGAACATTCTAGGTCCAAACCATAACAGTCTCATAATTGTCATGTTAGGGCCAAAACAATCATGGGGATATATTAACTGTTGCATAGACAGCATGGTCAGACAATGGTGCCACTCAGGCAAGAGTGTCTCTGTTTTAATGAAAGGATTAATACTAATCACCAAAATTATTATTTTGGGAGGAGGCAAGTAATATAATTTTAAACCAAAAGAGTCTTATTATAATCACTCAGTTTAGTCTAAACTTTTTAATGTTCATGACTGTGATTAATAAAGGCCAGAAGATGCTAATGAAATTCAGTTTCCTTAGAAAAATAAACAATATTTGACTTGATACATTTGGTCATATGCTTGTTGAAAAATACAGATTTTTTCCCCCCAATCATTACAGACACAAAATCAGAGCCAAGAAAGAACTCAGTACTTACAAGGTCAATACTAGTTGGTATATTTCCAAAAAACTGTACGAGGAAAAAGTTTCAACATTTCATTGAGCAAAAGTATATAAAAACTGCCCCCTTGGGATTTGATTGTCCTTGACTAGGGAAAATAATTGTGTGGTAGAAGGATCTGTACTCAGCTTTCTTTCAACACAGGGTCTTGAGACTCGGGATATGAGAGCGTTGCCAGTAGGAATGCTGGGCTTGAGGCCTACCAGCTGGGGCACCTCATAGAGCTAAGCCCATGCATCTCTGCTGGAAATGTCAGGGAGTTGGTAGTCAGGATATTTGACTCTCTTTCTACTAAAAATATCATGATGGGGAGGTTACAAGAAAAGGTATTATGTGGTGGGAACTAAAACAGTGTTAATATTAGCTCATGTTTCAAAAGTTCTCAGTATCAGTGTACAAGAAGAACACTTCAATATTTCATTGAGCAAAACTATGCATACTTATTTAGAAATTCATTGACCTTGGTAGGAAAAAGATGCTTTGGAGAGGAATTGTTTATTTTCTCTGGAAGTTTCTGGTTTCCACCAGTTCTAGAGTGGACTTAAGGTGAAGCTGAGCAGATACAGAATCAAATTAATCATTGGTCAAAAGCCCCACCTTCAGGCATTTTAAGTTCATTAGCTTCACATCCTATGGTCCTGTGAATTGAGTAGGAAAAACAACCTCTAAGATCTTTCCACAATTGTTTATCTGAATGGATGCTTACTTAAAGTTAGCACTCTCAGGGGCTGGGGCTGTGGCTCAGTGGTAGAGCGCTTGCCTAGCATGCGTAAGGCCCTGGGTTCGATTCTCAGCACCACGTATAAATAATAAATGAATAAAATAAAGATCCATCAATAACTAAAAAAATTAAAAAAAAAAAAAAAGTTAGCACTCTCAGACTTAGCATTTGTGAACTGGCCTGCTTCTGTTTTTAAGGAAGCTGTCTGAAGAGAAGCCTAAATTTTTAATATAAATGACAAAAGCCTCAGGGTATATTATTTTTCCAGCTCTCTTTGTTTATAATGCCTGCATCCTCATTTAGTATTATCTTGGGTTGTATTGAGCTTCACTGAGTCATTTATTATGGATATCTCTCAAGTCTTTCTTTGAGAGATTTATTCAACATTTATTCAGTATCAATTTTGTGCCAGACCTTGACTGGTATATGAATTGATATGAATTGTCAACTTCATTGGATTAAGAGATGCCTAAGATTAAGAGGCTTTGGGGTGTTTACAGAAATAATTGGCATGTGGGGCAGCAAATAGAGGGGAGAGCCATCCATGAATATGGCTACACAGTCCAGTAGGTTTGGGGGTCTGGATAACACAAAAAGGTAGAAGAAGGAGAAGCAAATTCAGAAGCAAGTTCCATTCTTCTCAAGCAGGTGATTCAATTGCTACTGCAAATTCTTAAGGACATTGGACTCCAGCTCCTTTCATTCTTCCAAAACGAAGACCAGCGTTTCTCCAGAGAGTTTGCAGGCCTTCAGTCCCCGAGTGGGGCTGCCTTATTAGTCCTTCTTTTTCCAAAGCTTCAGCTTTTTGGGCTGAGCAGCTACTGATTCCTCCAGCTGGCCCTCATAGGACTATTCATCTTCTGATCCTGTAAGACCATTTAATAAATCCCTTTTTTATAATTATTTTTACAATTATATCCTGTTCATTCTGTTCCTCTAGAGAACCCTGACTAATACACTTGGATTGTAATATAGGAATTAAATGAAAAATAAAAAAATCACAGGAAGATAACCGTTTATTGAAGATAAACCTTATAAGAGAACATAGCCTTATAAGAGAACAATTATAATAAAATGATTTATTTATCTAGTTCAGTTTCTGAGGAAATTCATAGGAAAGAAGAGGTTAGACAAGCTTTCACTGAAGAAGTGATGGAATTGCTGGATCTTGGAGATCAGCAGGATTTTGTGAGCCAGAAAAGCCAAAAGAATATTCCAGCATGTGCAAAAGTACAAATTATATCAGAGAGCCTGGAGCACTCTGAGAAGGCAGAGCCTTTCTGGGAGGTCCCTGCATTTTGGAAGCAAGCGCTGTTGGTTGTAAATGTGAGTTTTTGATGAAAAACAGGGGCAGACAAGAGAGATTTTGGTCATGAAGGCAACAATTTCCATGGTGAGAGTTTTGAATTTATTCTATTGGCAGTGAGCGAGTCATCGATGCTCTGAAGAAGAAAAAATGCCATGGTCAGTCCTCTTTCAGAAACCATCCTCAGACTTACCTGGAGGATAGGCTGGAGATGAAGAGGACCCTAAGCAAGGAGTATATCTTGGAGGTCATTGCAGGGTCCCCATGAGAACTGGTGGAAATCTGGAGATTGGCAATTTAGGATGTTGAATTGGCAGGAGCTGGTGACTAAGGAAAAAGGAAGATCCAGGTTTACTTTCACTCAATAATTATTTGTAAAGCTTCTATTCTGTGCCAGATCATGTTTTAGATTCTGGGACATCAAAGTTAAAAGATGAAGTCTCTGATTCTCGAAAGCTTGTGTTCTAGTGAGAGAGAGAGAGAAAAGTCCACTAATTTACATGATGACATCATGTTATGTGATGTTAAGTGCTATGAAGAAAAAGCATGCGACTTCTGACCTTGAAGCTTCTGCTGTTGGCCTGTGGAACACTGCCTGAGATGACCATGGAAGGAAGTCAATTTGGCAAGGCAGAGGTTCAGAGGAGGAGGAGGAGATCAGCTCCCAGCCAATTGCCAGCATCATCTGCCAGAGTAGGGAGCATCTTAGCTGAACGTTTCACTGGAAAAAGCTGCATAAGTGAGTCCAGAAGAAACCAGCAGAGAAAGTGCCTAACCAATCCAGAGGTAAGAGAAATCATAGATATTTGTGGTTTGCAGCCACTGTAATTTGAAGAGTTTTATTAGGGATAAATAATATAAACAATGAAGCGTAAGAAGTATTTGACTTTCGAGAATGATGTTTGGATCACTGGCATAAGAGACAAATTGGCCAAGTGGTGCCATTAAGAAAGAAAGCAGAACTTGAGGAAGAGGGCAGTCAGAAGTGCCCTAGGTTGGAGAACCGTGGGCCACTCCAGATTGAGCCAAAGTTTAATTAGTATTCTTTGAGATTAACCTTGAAAAGTCATATGTAAGGCATACATACATGTATATTTTTTTCTTTTAAAAAGTTGAGAAAGTATAGGCCTTGGTGAGATGGTTCATTGGTTTGAATGTAAATTAGTTAAAGAATTGATCATTAACTAAGCTATGCTTTCTAATGTTTTGCTTTGTGTTGTTTATGTTGGCGGGGGTGGGGGGCAAGGGAAATGAGGTGGGCAAGAAGGCCCCAGAAATGGATGAACATAGGTACAAACTGATGTCAAGGAGAAGGGATGAAGCGGGCTGAGGCTGTGGCTCAGTGGTAGAATGCTTGCCTACCATGTGTGAAGCTTTGGGTTTGATCCCTACCGTGGGGGGAAAAAAGTGCTAAGTGAGAAGGGATAGGAGAGATAGACACCTAGGAAAAGGACAAACTTTGCCTTTGTTAATCAAAGGCAGCTCTCTGTGCAGCAGTGCTGTCATCCAGTCTGCTTTGTGTGATTGATGAAGTATTTTCTTTTTCTTTTTTTTTATAATTTTTTTAATTAAAAAATATTTTTAGTTATAGATGGACACATCTTTATTTTATTTATTTTTATGTGGTGCTGAGAATCAAATTCAGTGCCTCGTATGTGCGAGTCAAGTGCTCTGCCACTGAGCCACAACCCCAGCACTAAAGTATTTTCTTTAACAGAATGAATGACAATAGAGTAGCTTTTATTCTTAGTACCTACATTAATCCTTCAGTTTCTGTGATTCACTTTTTTAAAACTTTTATTTGCATTTTTATGCAGAATCTGTTCCTGTGCCATAATATTTTGTTTCTTCAGTTTCTTCTGGGATAACTTTTTCTCCTGTGCAAACTCTTTTTCTGGCTTGGGAACAATTTGTTCCTTTTCAATGAGGATCATCTCATGTGACAAGCGAAACTCACATATGTGTTAATCCAACTATGAGCTCTGTATGTCCAGTGGCACATCTTGAGGGTTTTGTACACCTGGGTATGTGACCAGAGAATCTGCATCTAAGCCCGTCAGTTCAGCATTTCTCTCTGCATTTGTAAGCATGTGTAGCAAAAGTTCAGGACACCTACTGAGCCCCCAACACTGTGTCCAACCTCACTGTTTGACTAGGACATGCCCACCAACTCACCAATCCCCTATTGTAATGGCAGAATGACATGTGTTGCTTCTTTAAGGTGACATCTTTCAGATACTTAGTGGCAAGATATACATGCCCTTGATGGCCTGGGAAGTTTCATGTGTTCTTAAAATGAACACAAAGATGTGAACCTGTTAATTTGCATGGTTTGTGGGGTTGTCTGGAATGAGTTTGTGTAGCAAACCATTTTCATAGATCACCTCAGGCCATTAATAAGAAAAGAAAAAGCCTGTCATTCTTTTTTTTTTTTTTTTTTTTAAGTGAGAAGAACCTGTATGATTTTTCTGGGTTACAATATTAACATATTGAATCATAAATGAATTTTAAAAAGTCTTTGCTAAATAATATTCATAAGTGTTTTTTCCAGAAAATTTAATCTAGCATACTAATATCAGTTGCAATGTTGTAGCCATTCATTTTATGTAACTATAAGGATATTTCACATTTTTGGCAACAAGAGTCACAGAAATGAATTATTAGAGACTAATAGAACACCAGTTCCCAATAGGCTGTATATGACTGCCCAATGTTCTGGCCCTTCTCCTCCTCCTCCTCCTCCTTCTTGTGTGTGTGTGTGTGTGTGTGTGTGTGTGTGTCAATCACCACGAGATTTAGTGCAGAAAAGAGAAGATACTTTATGGATGATACATTTCTATTATGAATAGATATCCAGTGTCAGGAAGAGATAATATAAACTTGTGCATCATCTCCCTTGCACAAAATACCTAACTTGGCTTGGATGTTGACTTTAATGTTCAAAATGTACAGTTTATACATTATTTTAACCACATGACCTAAGAGACAAAACTCATGATAAATCCAAAGCTAAATTTATCTGGAACAGTCTCCAAAGATAAGAGGATGTTAATAAAAGAGGGAAGATAACTAAAAATTTCAAAAAATATATTTATTTGATTTTTAAACAGGAGGGGAAAATAACATGACTTTAGTTTTCTTTTAATTGCCTTTAACTTGCACATACAAATTATGGAACACTCAGTTATGAAATTATTACACTTGTCAGAAAAGCAGCTTTATCATGTGTTAAAGAAATACTCAAAGGAACATGAACTTCTGTTTTCTTCCTTAAAGGAAAATAAACTAATGTGACATGACAAAGAAGTTGCATTTTATCCAGAAATGTTCCCATTAGAGACTTATAAGAATTGACCTTAGCCCATATTTGTCCCTGTGAGTTTTCCTTACAAAATCATAAGCTTTAAGAGCAGGGCATATCCTTCCCTCAACTTTACATGCCTGATACTATCAAGTGCAGAACCACCGACACCTGATGAGATCAGTGAATGCTGCCTGAAGTCCTCATTTTGTTCCTAGAGTCTTAACTCAGTGCTTATATGCTTGCAATTATTGTAGTAAATGTAAGGACTGCTGTTTAGGGCCAACCTCTTTCTCTAAAGGACTGAAAGCTCTTAGGGCACAAAAAGTATTCATCCAAATCACTGCTTTATTCCCAGGGACAAGCATAGTGCTGGAGTATGGCAGTTGCATAGTATTTCCAGTATGATTGACATGCACGGATAGATAAAGAAAGAGCTGAGAGGTGCTTTACTCTTTGTGGATGGTAAATCTCATCCTACCACCTTTTTTCACAGTGACATCAGTGACCACTTTATTCTGTTTGTGATTCACCATCTGAGTCCTAGAAAAGAGTGCGGGACCCACTGTCCTTGGATCTTTCAATGTTGTAGAGTGTGGTTGCCCAGTAAAATATAAGATGCAAAGTTAAATTTGAACTTCAGGTAGACAATAAGCATACTAAGAAGTGTAGTAAATCAGAAATTCAAATTTTACTGGGCTTCTTGAGGTTTTATTTGCTAAATATGGCAACCATAGTTTAAAGCTCTTTTCTGAACTGAACTGGGAAGACTCTATCTGGCCTAGAAAGTTACCTGCAGGTTCAGGGGGCTGTCTCCTCTGAGTACTCCTCTCTACTCAGGACAGTGAACCATGTGGAATCATGGAGTGGGAAAAGTTGACTCTCAGAGACTTGAAGTCCTCTTTTCAGAGGAGAATTCAGAAAACTTCCTTGCATCTCTTTTCCTTTCTGACCACATTCAATCTCATTAAAAAAAAAATCTATATCACAAATTCATTCCTATTGAGATATACATGGCTGACAAGATTCATGTTTTACCTCTATCAGAGATATTTATACAATTGGGTACCATAATGATAACTAGCAAATAATTATAATTGTGGAATCTGAGAATTTCTCTGAATTGTTACTGGAGGTAGTTTTAAGGATAAAATTGTTTTTATTCTCTTGAAAGTAAACATTTAGCGTTCAACTATTAGCTTTTCATCGATGTGGCCAAAGTACCTGATATAAACAACTTAAAGGAGGGAATGTTTATTTTTGCTTATAGTTTCAGAAATTTCTGTCCATGGTTGGCCAGCTTCATTGCTATGGGGCTGAGAAGAGGCAGAGCATCATGATGGAAGAAGGCTGTGTTGGAAGAAAACTGCCTGGCTCATGACAATCAGAGAGCAGAGAGAGGAGGAAGGGGTCAGCCACAAGATACAGTCCCCAAGTGCATAACCCCCGTGACCTACTTCTTCCCACAATGCCTACAATTTCTACCATGTCTCAGTAGTCCCTTCAGATAACAATGAATTAAGCCACTGATGAGGTCAAAGCCCTGATAATCCAATTACTTCCTAAAAGTCCCACCTCTGTACGCTGCTGCACTGGGGCCAAGTCTCAACACATGAGCTCTAGAGGAACATTCCAGATCCCAGCTGTAACAGTGTTTGATTACTATATCCTCTTATTTGAGTACAGGTAAATATGGTGTTCAGGCGCCAGGATACTGGGGGATTCTTAGGGGAAAAGGACTACTCATTGTTCAAAACTCTTTACTGCATCACAAGAGAGGAAAACCAGAGCCCTAACTTAAAAATAAATAAACACATTCATGAAGTACATTCCCTTTGTTAGTGTTCCTGTTGCTAAGTGTTCTCACATGTTGTTCTTGGAAAAATCCTGTGAGGTGGATCATGTTATGTGCAGATTTTAGATGATGTAATCAAAGCTCAGAGACATTAAATGACTTGCCCCAAGCCAGAGAGATTGTAAATGGCAGAGCTGTGATTCAAACTCAGGGTTTTTTGACTTTAAGGCCAGTGATCTTTTTGTCATACCATAGTGGCCAGCTGCTCCTCATCCCCCTGCTCGGGAAGCCCCAGGTTCCTCCTGAAGCTATTGGGTGTGGGCCTGGGGTGTGGTTGTTGGGTAGTAAATGCCCCATGGCTAAAGGACTTGATGGCAAAGTTTTGAGAAAAAGCAATAATGCCAGATTCTTTCAGTGTCACAGATGGGAAAATGATTCAGAATCATATGCTGTTGGGCAACCAAATTTGGTTGCAAGTTTTTCTTTCAAGAAGTTGATTGCTCTTTATCCGTGAGTAAAGCCACGGTGGATGAGAGATCATGACACTACCATTGAGATCCCATTTCCAAGGCTGTGTTATTGGGCAGTTAAAGGGGAAGTGAAGCTGATTTGTGATGTAAGGGAACTTCGTCTTTGGTGCCCTTTCACTGACCCTTAATTTAAGACAACCTCTTTCTCCTTTCTTGTCCTAGTAGTGTAGGGCCTGGTTGGCAGTTTATAAGGAATCTGAAAGATGGCTCTACCGTCATGTTAAATCATGAGGGCTCAAAATGGAACCTCTTGCTGGGATATAAGAATTTTAATAGGAAGTATATGCAAAAGGATTAAGGAATTGAATTTCTAAATGGTGGTATCCTAGATACTAAAGTACATCAGTGAATAGGTCTTTGGGGATTAAAAAAACCACATGACCAGACAAGAGTGATTGTGTACTAAAATTAGTATTTTATTTTAAGTATTGGTTAATATTATTTAATTAATAAGTTGAAGTTAGGATCCTATGATTTAAAGGTTGTAGAAATATGGTTAAAACAAATAAGCAAAATTAAAAATATTGATTTAAATGTAAAAAATCGATGAACATTGGGATGAATATTTGGTCTGTTGGAAATTGTCCCATTTGTAAAATAGAAATTCAGAGATATGGTTTAATATCCTTCATCTTTATGAAATAAATAACTAAGAAAGACCAAACTGTTGGATTTGAGGCAAAAATTAATGGTGGCATTTTAATGTCTGGAGACACTGAAACTTTCTACTGTGGGATATCACTTAGACTGGGATGTGCTGTGATACAGACTAAAGAGCCAAGCTGGGGAGTCAGATACACCCTTGTTCTGACATTGTGTTAGTTATTTAATTTCTTTTTTATTTTTTGGTACTGGGGATTGAACTCAGGGGTACTTGACCACTGAGCCACACCCCAAGCCGTATTTTGTGTTTTATGTAGAGACAGGGTCTCACTGAGTTGCTTAGTGCTTCACCGTTGCTGAGGCTGGCTTTAAACTTGCAATTCCCCTATCTCAGCCTTCCAAAGTGCTGGGATTACAGGTGTGCAGCACCGCATCTGACTTATTTAATTTCTTTATACTTCAGTTTTCTACTCTGTAAAATAGGAAGAGAATTATATAACTGAGTTATTTTAAAACTGTTCTAATCATCAAATTGAGATGCTATTTTAAAAATACCCAATAAATGGACACATAAGAATTCAATGAAATTCTTAACTGTCCTCTTTCCTTTCTCCTTTTAATAAACAATTTGTAACTAATCCTGCCTAAATATAATAAGGTGTGTTGATAGTTTACAAATTAAACCAAGCCTTCTAGCAGTGAAATGACAGGGTTCAGCTAAAAAACCAGCTTATAAAACAACTGTGTTTGTGGTTGAACAGTCTTTAGTGTGTTGTGTTATGATTTCACATTGTGTTAGGAAATTGGCATATTTGGGGTACAGAGCAGGAATAAATTCCATGGAAAGGAATATAAGTCAATAACAAAGACAATAGATAAGGCTGTTTATATTCCAAGTGTGAACTTACAACATAAATTTTAATTCTTCAATCAGCATCTATGTATTATTATATATGCTATCATATAATATATTTTACATAGATTATTATACATATACTAATACAAATTTATATATCAATATATCATATATATGAATATATTATATATAACAGTATAACTGATACATAAAACAAATATATAAGGCCAAGAAACCTCACTAAGCATGCTTTTATTGGCAGCAGGTTTTCTTGAAGTATTAATAGCAATAATGATGGCCTATTTCCTGAATGGAAGAAACCCTTTTGGTACTTTGCCAAAGTCCTGATGCTTAAAATTCTGCATGGCAACTAAAAGGATAGAGCAAAGGGAAGAGGGTGCATTTGACAGAATGAATTAATGGTACATAGCAAATCACCGTACTTGGTGAAATATGTACCAATCAAATAAGAATCACTATACGTGCACTATCTTTATGGATAGTTTCTATCTCTTGAAATAGAAGTGAAATCAAGAGACTGAAAAAGAAAATGAAATGATAGGAATTGGAGGCCTGAGAATGCAGCAACTCAATACTGTTTTGAGGACTCTGCCTTTTACTTGAAGTGAAATGGAGAATCATCGAAGGGTTTTGAACAGAAGAGTTTTGTCGTCTGACATGTTTTAGAATAGACTATAAAGAACAAGAACTGATGCAGGCAATTTTGTTAGGAGACTCTTATATTAGTCAGGCGAGCAATTATGGGTCCTTGGACCAGAGCGGTGGCATTGGAGGTAGGAACAGAACATGAAATTATTTTGAAGATAGAGGCAGTAGGATATTTTATTGGGTTAAGTGTGAGAGTAAAAGAGAAATGAAGGAGAACCATAGAGTTCTGCCCTGAAGTACTTCAACAAAGGATGTTGACACTGACTGAGATGGGGAAATCTGTGGAGCAAAATTTAGAAAAGAGTACAAGGAATAAAAAATTTGGTTTTAGTTATATTAAATCTGAGATGCCTATTGAAATTTTAACTAGCAAGTCAAGAAGTGATGGATAAATAAATTTTAAGTGGGTTTAAGATGAAACATAAATTTCAAATTATCTATGAAATAAGACATCAAACTGAATGAGATACTCAAAGAATAAGAGAAGGTCTAAGCCTTCAGGCCTTCCTGCATTTAATAAGCTGAGATGATTAGGAGGAGCCTCTGAAGAAGATTGGGAAGAAGTGGTCAGTGAGGAAGAAAAATCAAGTCAGAGTTTCATCCTAGCATCCAAGTGAAGAAAGTGTTTTAAGAAGCAAGGATAGATCAACTCCTACCAAAGGTGCTAGTTAGAGTACTACAAATTATTAGGCAATGTACAAATCACTGGTGGGTTTGACTAGTTGTTTAACTGGAGGGGTGGAGACAAAAAGCCTCATCTTTAACCTTGGCAGGATCTAGAACAAGAGTACAATTTGAGGTCCATGAGTTGTTTATCTAAATTTTTAAAATGGCAAATCAAGATAGTAAACAGCAGACATCTTGTGACCACAGGCAATAAACATGACATAAAGGCCAAGAAAATAGCAGAAACAATGGCCTTGAAGTAGTTTAGCCACTCACCCAAGACCAGCAGCCCCAGCCTCCTCACTAAACTTAGCAAGAAAGAAGAATCAGTTCTCATGCCCCATCACCACCCTGGCAAACTACTGAAAGCACAGTGTGGGTCCATACTGCTCCCCTCCTTAATGTGTCAATGGGATAATACACAAGCTGCTTGGCTTTAGGGGGTGCTGGGTGCTTATGGGAGTTATCTGGGAAGAGCTGCCTTGGAATCCATAAATGGAGGAAGCCATGAGATCTAGAGGGGGTTAGCTGGGGCACATCCCCCCCCCCAGAGAGAAAGGGGAGCCTCAGATACTTTCATTGTTTAGAGTGAGCTCCCAGCCCTTTCTGGGCAATCCTAATCTCACACCGTAAGGTTTTTTGTTAATCTGTAGTTGAATAAATTCTGATTTCGTATTCAGAATTTAAACATGTAATGAATAAATATTCACTACATGTTTGCCTATAGAAAATGGCATGACAGAATGACATGACAGAATATGACATGACATTATATACATATATATTATGAATAATAGTGTATCAAAGCTATAAAAGTGACGTGTTTAGTATGACAATGTATGTAGGTATGTATGGAACGTATGTATGCATGTATGTATTGTGTGTCAAGAATATATATATACATATGTACTGAGAAAAATGTTTACAACATTTTGTAAAATATTACAAAAACAGTTTACAATAAGAAAATGGTGATGATCTCTGGGTTATTTGATTTTTCAGATGGCTTTTGTTGTCTTATTCATCTTTCTTGATTTGATTTTTTAAATGATCATACATTAATTTTAGTACTAGCAATAATTAGAAGTTTTACAAAGGAGAACAAATGGAATAAAGTGTTTATGATTAATATACAAGGTCATAATATGACTCTTCCAAAAGTGAAAGAACATAACAGATTTTTCTCTATATTTTTTTGGGAAAAAACTTTGTAAGTACATGGTTATAATATGTTTCTTAATCAAACTGAACTGTCAATTTTCACATAGGTCAGTGGTTTTCAATTTTTTTAATTGATTTTCTCATATACATTTTGTCTTAATCTGTACCCCAAACTCAAAATTTTAATAATAGACAAACACTCCATTTATGTTTTTGCTCATTGTAGGTCCATAGACTATTGTAATACAGAGGATTTTTTTTTCCTCTTTGGGGGTGACCCTATTGAGAAGGATGATATAGCTATGAACTTTCAGTGTCTTGCCATTAACAAATGTGCTCAAAAGAGGGGTGTGTACTTCCTTTTTATCCTTCATACAAGTGTCGTCATACCTTTTCTTCCAGTATAACACTTCGCTCCCAACAAACACCTGAATCTTTATTGAATGTTTGAACACTAAAATGTTAGTTCAGCCTTAATCTAAACAGAGGTTTAGATACTCATATCACCATCAGCTCACTCCAAATTTCAACTTCTTCAGCCTGTAGAAGACACTCTTCTCTTTAAGGCTGCAAATATTATTCCAAGGCTTCTTTCCAGATTCCTGCTCAAATCTCATATTTTGCATTCTCCCTACCAGTGTTTACTGAATATTGCAGGAAGTTATTACTTATTCCACAAATCCATGGAGATTTGTGCTTGCCAGGGCCATCTCTGATGATAGCTCTTCACTCCTTTGCTCTCTGCATCTTGCTGCCCCTTAACAGTGCCTCTGTGCTGCTTTCCCTCCCTGCTCCCAGCACTTAATTCCAATCATCAAATGACACTGGGTTGTGGTTTTAGCATAGCTTTCTCAATGCCACGGACGTCCCAGGAATTACAACGCAGACCCGAACTTAATACTGCTGTAGCGACAGTGGTCACTCAAGGACAGGTTTCCACAGACAGTGCCCTCTACTGGGTGGCTCTCCTGAGGCCCAACACATTGCTTAGGCCAGTGTCCTTTCCCCAAATCAGACAATCCCCTTTGGGTATCTTCTTCCTTCCCTTCCTCTTTGGATGTTGCCAGGGCTCAAAACTTTTCTGCCTCCAGCCTAACTTAAAGGAAGGAAAACATCAACATAAATGACCAAATGGAAAAACCAGACAAATGTATAATTGTCCTCGGGCCATTTTAGTCCTCAGATGAAGACTGTCTTTTATATCATGGTGCAGATGGGTTAAGGGCTCAGTCTGAACATCTGCATCCAGATACTTCATTGCAACTTAACTGTCCTGAATACAAAGTCTAACTCTACATTTCTTACACATGTGTTCACTGAACAAATGTTTAAGTGTTGACTGTGCCAAGTACTCTGCCAAGTATTTAGGATACAGTGGTAAATAATATAAACATGTCCACTATCCTCATAGAACTTGTATTCTTATAATTAATTTGCCCCTTCCATACAAATCAGAGAGCATGCCGCAAGAACCAAGCCCAATTTTTACTCAAAAATGCAAAAACTACTTCTCAGCTCCACTGTTCAGGGTAAAACACCATCTCTGACATTAGAAAGTGCTTCCTTGAGGTGTTAGTAGTGAAAATTGCTTGAGGAATTAATCTCTAATTGTATCAGTAATAAATAGCTTAGTCTAAATAAAGTGTTTTTTTGAATCCAAGGTTACAGGACAGACTACATTAGAAATATTTGAGAGCTTAAACACACAAACATACACACACCCACACACTTCTGAGTCATATGGCCAAAAATTCAGATAGTGCATTAGGCATGGGGTGGAGGGAGCAAGGAATCTGCCATTTATAAAAAGTTCTGGGAAATTCTAATCATCTAATCATCATCAATCCAATGGTAAGATCAGGTGACTGAGAATCTGGAGAACTTGAGTATAGATGTGGTGACTATATGATGACTTCTTGATGGTCTAGGGACCTTGGGAACCAGTGCCTCCTTGAGATTTCATCTGTCCATAATTGTCCTCACCTCACCTGGGGAATGTGCTCAGATGCAATTGCTATTGCTTTCCCAAGTACAGAACCTTGCCTGTGTTCCCCATACCAGGCACACAATGGACCATGGTGGAGGTCTGTGTCCATCTTCTATTGAAAGCTCAGGAGAATCTTGCATACAATGCAGCATAAGAATTCCAGAAATTTTGATTATATGTAAGTTGCTTATTCCTATATGTAGTAGACTGTAAACTCTTATAGATCCTTTCTTTAATTCCCTCATTGACTTTTTTTTTCACCATCATTGGGGAAGGTCAACTCTGGACACTGGAGGAAAAAGTTCCACCCCTAGTACTTTCTCTTAGTCAAACAAATTCCAGGGATTTGGAATTTGTCTGGATTTTAATTAGACTTGCCTCTGCCCAGGCTCCAGTCTCAAAAGCAGAAGAAATGGTTGGATTCAGACTCTGTTCAATCTCTAGCAAGAGCCTGAAAAGTAAGTACACATTGCCAAAACTAGGGCTGTATATTTTACTCCAGAGACAACATATTAAGAAAGTTCAGTCCTCTTGTATACATGTCTTGGATAGAATTCCTGGCCTAAAAATAACCCTGGCATGATTAGGCTGTGGAGCATCTGATTCCTTTCTGGGCCTGGCTTATTTCAGAAATCACTTCATTAGTTTCACATGGCTTTATCTTAGCCATCCTGATGATGGCACCCGCTACACTTAAATTACTTTTATACTTTTCTAATTAAAAATGTTATAATCATAAAATAGCTCAATATATGTTGGTCATTTCAAAGTTTAAGTAATATTAATTATGATGGGTGTATTTTTATAACATAATGTTAAATTAAAAATAAAAATTAATTCTTTTTAGAAGAAGCAAGAGAGAAATGATCTTGATTTTTTCTATCATGTAGTGTCCTGCATATCCAGTAAATGAAACTAAACTATGTTAATGCTGCTTGTTTTAAAAAAATAAATGAAGACCACATAGAATAAGATCTGTTTGTGAATTTTTAAAAACATTGACTATGAGGGGGGAAATACATTCTCAAGAAACAATATGAAAAAAAGTCTACTTTTTCCTTGCTATCAAAGGAAAGGTGAAACTGCCTCATAAATCAGCAAATACGGATTTGAGTTTGGGAAATCCAAAATGCACATTTAGAAAAACCCATCATCATGTGGCAGTTTGCAGTTGCTTCATGATCTTACTAGGTTGCAAAACATGTAGCACAAAACAGAATAAAAGCATATAAAGTTCTCACTTGGCCACTGGGAAAATTTTGTTCCTCTTGGACACAGGAGCATTTTGGTGATATAAAGTGTGCAAAATGAGACTGCAGTAATCTGAGGTGTCTGCATGGGGAAGAAGAAGGACATGAGCAGTGGTTTGGGTTGATTATGTTTCCTCTTTACTGTTTCTTCTGATTTCAAAATTTGTGTATTACTTATATAAAGTGAGGAAGACGCGGCAACTGATGATGACGAAATACATTTCTCACAATTCTTTTACTTTGAAATAACCACTTTTTAAAAAAACTACCTTTAATGGTTTTTCAATTGATATGTCATGGACACTCTCCTACATAATTCTTTAACAACCTCATTTTCTGTCACTGCTTTTAAATTATAACCTATATCATCATTATAAACAATTCAAGCAATGGGCACACATACCCATGAAAAAGTCTCTTATAATAGGGCCTGGGCTGTAGCTCAGTGGTAGAGTGCTTGCCTAGGCCCTTGGTTTTCATGTCTAGCTTTGCCAAAAAAATTTTTTAAAAGCCTCATTTAAAAAAATTATTGCATTATAATCATATGTAACAGTGGGACTCATTATGTTATATTCATTAATGTACATAACATAATTTGATCAATCTCATTCCTCAGTGCCTTCCCTTTCCTTCCCCTCTTACCTTCCCCATTTGCTTGCTCTACTCTCCAGATCTCCCTTCTGTTATTGTTATTGTTATTGTTAATTAATAAATGAATTTAATTTTGGTACCAGGGATTGAATTCAGGGACACTTAACCATCTAGCTACATCCCTAGCACTTTTTGTATTTTTTATTTAGAGACAGAATCTTGCTGAGTTGCTTAGGACCTCGCTAAGTTGCTGAGGCTGGCTTTGAACTTATGATCCTCCCACCTCAGCCTCCTGAGTGCATTGTAATTATATGTAAGGATAAGGCCTGGGTGCAGTAGTGCATGGCTATAATCCCAGTGGCTCTGGAGACTGAGGCAGGAGGATCAAGCGTTCAAAGCCAGCAAGATCTTGTCTCTAACTAAAAATTACAAAAAGCTAGGAATGTGGCTTGGTGGTTAAGTGCCCCTGGGTTCAATCCACGGTACCAAAAAATAATTAAATAAATAAATATAAGCCTCATACCATAATTACCAATTCTAATACAAATTTATTTCACTTTTTCAAACAGTGCTTAGAATGTATTCTTCTAGGCATTCTTTATGTAAATGCTTTTAAAATAATTATCCTATGCTCTTGTTTTTACTTGTTCACCTAATAATTAAGGCAGATTGTTATATTGATGACTCCCAATGAATCATGCCTACTGGAATCTGTACCTCATACTGTCATCTTCCACACCATCTGGGCTGCATGTCTTGCTTTGGCCATTGGTCTGTGATGCAAGCAGAAGTTTAATAAGAATTTGCACCTTGGGGCTTATCTTTGTGCTTCACTTCCTCTTGAAAACCAGCTACCATGCTGTAAGTTAGATGGTCTAGACTTCTGGATGAAAAGAAACTGCCTGGAAGGGAATTGGGGTTATACCAGTGATAGCCAATTGATATGTGAGTGATACCTCAGATGTTCCAGTCTCAAAACCACCTGTCTGCTGATTGAAACATTATGAGTGAACCTGGCTACCATCACAAGGAACAGAGTAACACCTCTAGTCACTCCACAGAATCCTGAGGTGTAACAAATAACTGCTTTAAATTTGAGTAGTTATTCAGAGATCATTAACTGAAACAATAATATTACCAGTTCATTTGTATCTATCTTATTCTTTTTAATTTCTGCTTAGTATTCAATTAAGGATGTATGCAAGCACTTTTTAAATTAGCTTCTATTTAATGACTATTTTGCTTATTTTCAACAATAATATTGCAATGGACATCATATTTAATACTTCTAAATATCTTAATATACAAATGTTCACATATACCTCTGAATATTTTATTGGAATGGATGTTTAGATACCTTTGAATCAGAGACTAGGCAGCTTTTAAAGTTACTGGTAGATATTGCCAAATCGCCCCCAAGAAGAGGTATAATACTTTTATTTTTCAGAATGGGCATACCAAAGATAAAGTTGGACTACTAAACAGGTTGGACTTTGGCCTGATTACCTTAACTAATTACTTAGGTTCAGGAGGTGGAAGACAATTGTGGAGAAAAGGGAAAACAAACTTTGAAGTATTTGCTAGCACGATGATCCACCTGGAATTAGGCATTATAGAAGTTGATATTTTTAGAACTGTTAAAACATTTGGAAAGAGATTGTGAATTGTACAACTTCTTTGGAAGCCAATTTTAAAAATATCTTATTAAGTTGAAGGTACATATACCTTTGACCCACTACTTTCTCTAAGTGTAACCTAGAGAAACTGTTACATGTGGGTTTAGGAGAAAGACATTTACAACAGTGTCATTTATAATAGCAATCCTGTTTGTAAATGGAAAAGTAATGTATTGATGGAATAGTACAAGGGGAATGTTAATACAGATCCTAATGTCCACATGGGTAAATCTCACAAACATAATGATAGAAAGGAAAAAGGAGGAAAAAATAAAACAGAACAGCAGATTCTATTATGTGAACCCATTTACGTTTTGTTTTGGAAAAATGAAAGGACTATGATGTATATTGTTTAGGTATGCATACAAGATGGAGTAAAAGTATCAAAAATGCACAGAAATAAGCATGAAATTTGTAAGTGGTGATGCTAAGGGAGAGCGGGGGAGGGGGTGTGATCAAGCATTTGGTCTCAGAGGCTTCCAAAGTTTTCAGAGTGTAGTATTTCTGAAGTTGGGTGGTGGATACTTGACTTACTGTGCTTTTTTCCCCCATACATTTTTATGTCAATATTTACATACATTTTTCAAGGACTGTGTTGTGGGGCAAGTAACAGAAGGTGCTGGTGTCCCGTGTGGTGTACTGTTCCCGGTGCCAAGTCAGGGGAAATGAAGGTAACAGCTTGGGGAATCCCTGCCACACATGCAGTTGTCCTTGGTGTTTGGTCCTTGCTGACTGGTTGTGGAATCCCCAGTATTTTGGAAATATTTAGAACATCAAGAAAGTTTTCCACTAGATAAGGCCGTTTCTCACTTCCTTTAAAGTACTTCCTAATGTCTTTGTGTTATTATGATGCATTCATGGCTCATTTGGAAAAATAATGTATGGTTTGTGCCTCTACCAGCTGAAGGTTCAATCCTTCATCTTTCTGTATGAGGAAATGGTAGAAGGCAATACAGTGTAATGGGTAGAACATAAATTATGAAGCCAGATCATCTTAGAATCAGATCTTGGCTTCCCTTCCTGTAAGTTTTACCAACTTGGACAAGGGGTAAGTTAACTCAACTTTTATGATATCATGAAAATCAAATGAGATACCTCATATAAATTACTTGTCACATAGGGGCTCAGTCATATCCTGTTTTTCCTTTCTATAATTTCTATATCCTTTTAATGGCATCTGTTACCATAAAATTGAGTGATTGTATTTAAAAGACAGATTGAAAATTATACATTGAAACAAAAACATGTATTGGCAGAATACTTGTTTTTCATCTAGCTAAGCATTTAAAATGTTATGCTGAAAAAGCCAATTAGGCCCCTATTGGACCTTGCTGTTGAGTGAGCTGTTACTTAATAAGGATGAAAACTTCCTCATATGCACAGTAAAGAGTTCTTCATTTATATTGGAACAGAAATGAGTGCATGTTTTGGTGTCTGTGCCTTATATTTGCAAATTATTATTTATGATGACCTTCTTTGGACCAGAAAACTAAGAATGTTTGAATCCCTCAAAACTCCAGAGGTTGCTGGGTGCGGTGGTATGCGCCTTTAACCCCAGCGGCTCAGGAGGCTGAGGCAGGAGGACCACGGGTTCAAAGCCAGCCTCAGCAAAAGCAAGGTGCTAAACAACTCAGTGAGACTCTGTCTCTAAATAAAATACAAAATAGGGTTGGGGATGTGGCTCAGTGGTAAAATACCCCTGAATTCTATCTGTGGCACCCACTCCCCTGTCCCCCCAAAAACCCATCCAGAATTATGTGGTCTTTGGAGACTTACAGGATCAGGACCAACTTTGGAAGGGTGATACTTGGGGCTTGCACCACAAAGAAACCTAACTGACTTTGCCAACAACCTCCTTTTCTTGCCTTCCTTCTCCTAACTGTGGGTTATCCAGAGACTTCATTCTCTAATAATCTCACTTTCCATCAGTCTTTGTTTGTTTGTTTTATTAGTTCTAATCAGTTATGCATTCTCCATCAGTCTTCTACAACTTGCAATGGTCTTGAGAATTTAGGAAAGAAAATTTAGAATTTTAGATTTTCCTCACCTCATCTAAATCTCCTCAGCTTCTGCATCACAGTTCGGTCCCTGTGTTTCACCCTCCGCTGCTGCTATTCTGCCTCTATCCCCACTACAAAGTTGTTTAATTTTAATTAATTGCCTCTGATGGAAGTGCCAGATAAATAGAAGTTTAAAAGAACCTAAAGGCTAAATTTCTTTTGTCTTGACAAATCTGAATAGTAACAGAGCTGAGTTAGGTGGCTTTTTACGTACAGGGCCCTCACTCCAACAGAATAACTATTTGGGCACCAAAGCACTGGAGCAAACTGTGAGAGGGCAGGGAACAGAACAGCACTGATGAGCAAGACGGAACAGGACTCCCATCAGATCAACACTGCTCCCTTGATTTGATTTTCTTTCCAAAAAGCCTGGAAGGTTAGCTCAATCCTATTTGGCTTATAAACAAAGGAAATGTATGCTAACATCTCATAGCACACACTTTTTTCCATTTCTGTATCCTCTGGTTATAGTATCATTTTGATCCAGGTGTTCCATTCTTCCTTGTTACTTTTTACAGTTTATTGACTAGCTGAGACTATATCTTTCATTATGGTAAAAACTAATCACCAGATGATCTGAAAGCAAAATGGAAATAAATAATGACAGGTGGCTTATTCAGCAAAGCAATGACTAAAATTTCCACTTATTTAACATAAAAATTGTTTCTAAGCAAATTCATTTTTTAAAAAAGAGAACTGCATTAAACACATTAATGGAAATATTTTTAAAATATGTCTTGAGGAAATGCATCATTTTCAATGAGTACACTTCAGCAAAGTGTTTGTTGATAACCTGAAGGAATATTTGTGAATCTAAGTTTCTCTTCAGATGTTCTAGAAATTAGAGACACCTATATAATAAATGTGCTAAGA
This sequence comes from Geosciurus inauris, assembly GCA_004024805.1. Taxonomy (NCBI): domain Eukaryota; kingdom Metazoa; phylum Chordata; class Mammalia; order Rodentia; family Sciuridae; genus Geosciurus; species Geosciurus inauris. The sequence goes on along the minus strand of PVHX01003452.1, from coordinate 105,355 downwards.
TGATTAAGTTTTGGAGCTCAGTTCTATTTTTCATTGATCTTCTTTTTCTTCTTCACTTTCTACATGTAAGCTTGACTTCTACAAGCTGCCCAAGCTTTAACAATCTTCCCCATTAGTAATAAATATTTCATAATTTGCAGAGACTAAAATGATACATGTAACATGCTAATGCGCCTGGTACATTGAAAGGATTCAGTGACTGTTAATTGTGGAAAAAGATGTTCATAATGAGCTCTATAATAAAAGTTAGAAGGTTGATCCGGACAACTGTTGTATGGGTAAAACATATGTTTTGTACCTGGAGTTTTTGATACCTGTTTTGCTTCATTTTTTAAATTTCTTCCTTTTTATAGTTAGTAATTTGGTGAAAGATAGGAGACATATTTCCATAGGGAATCATAACAAAATTTTCAGAGTAGGTTTCCTAAACTATATAGGCAGTGTCATCGCCAGTTTAGTACTCTGTCCTCGTAAAATCCATGCCACAATGAACCACTACCATTTTTTGGTTTCTGTTTTGGCACTGAGATTAAACTCAGGGGCACTTTACCCCTAAGTTACATCCACAGCCTTTTTTATTTTTATTTTGAGACATGGTCTTCCTAAATTGCTTAGGACCTCACTAAATTGCTGAAGCTGGCTTTGGATGTGCCATCCTGCTACCTCGGCCTTCTGAGTCTCTGGGATTACAGAGGTGTACCATTGCAACTGACTACATAGTGACCCACTATTAATAAAGAGTATATTGTTCAGATTGAGCAGCCTTGGGATACTACTTCACATGGTTCAAAAGGACAACTTCTTTGCCAGTTAATGAGAGACTTATAGTTCAGAGTCTAAAAATTAGATTTATGTAATATTTTGTTTTAGGTTATTTTTAATTGGAAATCTAACCTAACCATTCAGGAGTTAGAAGTTAACCATCTTGCAGAAAAAGAGAAATAGCCAAAATACCCATCAGTGAGTAAATGATTAAATAATGTATGATACATACATCTAATGAAATATTCTGTAGCTATTAAAATCAGTAATGGAGGGAGGTTCTCAAGATGGTGGTTTAGCATGAGGCAGCATTTCTCTTAGCTCAACCACCCAGAGCTCAGTGGGAATAACACTTCTTCCTGAGGTCTAGGGTGATTCTGGAGGGTCCATCTGTCCTAGCTGAACCAGAGACTGTTTGAATCATTAATTGGATTCAAAGAGAAAAAATCCCTCTCCATCAGTCAGCGATCCAGGAATCATCTTGGGACTGCAGCATGGCCAAGCCTAAGGAAACTGGAAACCCAGATCCTTAAGTTTGCATTTCCCCAGAGGAACACAGATTAGAGGCAGGAGAGAGTCTGCCTCCCCAGGTCCATGAGCTCAGAGGCTCATGGGGTCTGACAGGACTGGTTACAGTGGGTTGGAGTTGAAAGGTTGGAAGAGTGTGTAAAGGCATTTTGCCCTTAGCTTGCCCAGGCAGCCAGTCTGGCACCCACAGGGTTCCTGGTGTCTGCCCCAAGTGGCACTTACAGGTCTGGCACCAGCCTGGTTCCCTACTTCCTCCCTCCCCAGTACAGCATCCTTTGGTCCCAAGTCCCACCAGGTTCAGCATCAGTCCAGCACCTAATAGAGCCATCTAGCTCCCTAGTCCCTAGTCTCCCACCAATCCCTTCTGGGCCTCTGACTCAATCCATTGCTTATAGGTTCTCAGCTGGCCCGCAGGTGACAGCACCCAGCCTTGTTCCACTGGCAATAAACAGCTGAATCCCCAATGTGGCCAGTCCCCAAATTGTCCCACACCCAGAATAGCTGCTAGACCTTCTCATTCTACTTCACGTCTTCACCTGTGATCATAGGCCCTAGCACTTGCTGGCAGGTTCCAGTGCCTGACCTTGATCCACACCATGCAGAACAACTGGGCCTGGATGAGGCCGGGCTCCAACTTGCACCACACATTTCTTAGCCGCTGGACCCACTCACTTCAGTGCACAGCTTTGCAACCACCCACAGGTTCCAACACCCGCCCATAGGTCATGGCCCCATATTTATCTGCCCTGTGCAGATCAGCTGGACCTCTGACATAGCTGGCCCCAACTTGCACCACAAGCCACGTAGCTGCTGGACCCACCTGGTCTAGTACACAGCTTCACAGCTGCCTGCAGAGGCTAGCGCCAGCCTGCAGATTCCTGCACTGGCCTTGATCTGCCCATGCAGACAACCCCACTTAAATGTTGAGAAGGGAAGCTAACAAATTTTTGGATGCCAATGAAACAATTATTCAATTTTTCATCAAGATTATTAAAAATTATCTTTCATTTTTCTTTTTTTATCTCATATTTCTACCATTTTGGAAAGCAACCATTTTTTATGCATCAGTATATTGAGGACTAGGATGCCTGAATAGTATATTTCAGTTTTTCTTTGAATTCTTTATTTTATTCCTTTCTCTTTCTATCTTTAAACTTTTAAAAAAATTTATTTTATATATTTTCTTCTCACTTATCTGTTTCCTTTGATGCCCTTTCTCTCTTTTCTCCTGCTAACAATAAGCCTCAATTATTCCCTCTTTCATTCTTCCTATGCTTTTTTAATTCCATCTTCTCTCCTCCTTCCTCATAAACATCAAATCCTACACCACTCCTGTTCTTTGTCCACCATATGAAATTGTAAACCCTTTTGCAAACTTACTTTAGATAATAACTGAACATATCATTTCTGTTTATTGCAACAAAACAGTAGACATTGTGGTAGGGGCTATTTGGTTTGAGGCTATACATTGTTTGCATTGATTTATGTTATTATTTGTTTCCCCCTTAAAGGCAAGTTACTGGAAACCTTCAATAACACTATAAGTCCACAGGGTAGAAACTACTGTTTCAGATCAACACTGCTAGATGGGTAGACATAAACAGCATGAAAAAACAAAAGAACAAATCTCTCCTCCAAAACTAAGATGCACCAACAATAGAATTCAATGATGCCACAGTGAAAGGAATTTCAGAGAAGGATTCGAAGTGTACATAGTTAAACAGATCTGTGAGGTAAAGGAAGATGTAAGGAGTGAAATGAGAGAGAAAATTCAGGAGGTAAAAGATCACTTAAATGAAGAGATAGAGATTCTGAAAAGAAATCCAACAGAAATCCTTGAAATGAAGGAAACAATAAGCCAAATTAAAAATTCAATGGAAAGCATCACCAACAACAGACCAGACCACTTGGAAGACAGAACTTCAGGCAATGAAGATAAAATATATAATCTTGCAAATAAAGTTAACCACACAGAGAAGATGTTACTAAACCATGAAAAGAACTCCCAAAAAATAGGGGCAACATGAAAAGACCAAATTTAAGATTTAACAGGATAGATGAAGGCATAGAGATACAACTGAAGAAATGCACAATCTTTTTAATAAAATAATATCAGAAAATTTCCCAAACCTAAAAAATGAAATGGAAAATCAAATACAAGAGGCTTAAAGGACCCCAAATATACAAAATTACAATAGACCCACACCAAGGCACATTATAATGAAAATGCCTAACATACAGAATAAGGATAAAATTGTAAAAACTGTCAGAGAAAAATGACATGTAACATTTAGAGAAAAACCAATTTGGACCTCAGCTGGTCTCTCAACCCAGACCCTCAAAGCTAACAGGTCTTGGAATAATATATACAAGCTCTGAAAGAAAATGGATACCGGCCAAGAATCATATACAAAGCAAAATTAAACTTTAGATTTGAAGATGAAATAAGAGCTTCCATGACCAATAAAAGAATTCACAACTACAAAGCCTGCACTATAAAACATCCCTCAAAAAATTATTCTATGAAGATAAAATAAAAAAAAGTGAAAACCAGCAAAGGGAGGGATTATACTAAGAGAATAATCAACAAAAGGAGGAACAAATTCAAATTAAAAACCAGAAATAAAACAAAATGACTGGGAACACAAATCATATCACAGTAATAACCTTGAATATTAATAGCCTAAATTCATCAATCAAAAGACACAGACTAGCAGATTGGATTAAAAAACAAGATCCAACAATATGTTGTCTCCAAGAGACTCATCTCACAGGCAAAGACATCCACAGACTGAGGGTGAAAGGATGGGAAAAAGATATCATTTACATGGATAGCGTAAACAAACAGAGGTTTCTATCCTCATATCAGATAAAGTGGACTTCAAGCCAAAGTTAATCAGAAGGAACAAAGAAGGATATTTCATACTGCTCAAGGGAATTATACAACAACAACACATAACAATTGTAAATATTTATGCCCCAAACAATGGAGTATCTATGTACATCAAACAAACCTTTCTCAAATTCAAGAATCAAAGAGCCCACAATGCAATAATACTCAGTGATGTCAGATCACCTCTCTTACTATTGAATAGATTTTCCAAACAAAAACTAAACAAAGAAACCATAGAAATAAATAATACAATCAATAGATTAGACTTAACAGACATATAGAATATTTCATCTATCAACGAGCAAATACACTTACTTCTCAGCAGCATTTGGATTCTCCTCTAAAATAGACTGTCTTAGGCCACAAAGCAATTCTTAGCAAGTACAAAAAAATAGAGATAATACCATGCATTCAATCAGATCATAATGGAAATAAATTAGAAATGAATGATAAAATAAAAAATAGAAGCTATTTTAACACCTGGAGACTAAAAGATATGCTATTGAATAATGAATGGATAGGAGAAGAAATCAGTGATGAAATAAAAAAAATACTTAGAGGTTAATGATAATAGTGATACAACATATCAAAATCTCTGAGACACTATGAAGGCAGTGCTAAGAGGAAAGTTGATGGCATTGAGCATTTTCATTAAAAGAATAGAAAGTCAACAAATAAACAACCTAATATTACATCTCAAAGCCTGAGAAAAGAAGAACAAATCAACACCAAAAGCAGTAGAAGACAGGAAATAATTAAAATCAGAACTGAAATCAATGAAATTGAAACAAAAGAAACAATTAAAAAAAACTGACAAAAAACTTGGTTCACTGAAAAATAAACAATATTGATAAACTCTTAGTCATGCTAACAAAGAGAAAGAGAGAAAACTCAAATTGCTAAAATTTATGATGAAAAAGGAAATATCACAGCGGGCACAACTGGAATATAGAAGATAATCAGAAACTATCCTAAAAATTTATACTTCAATAAAGTAGAAAATCGTGAAAACATTGACAAATTTCCTCAGTGATATGACCTACCCAAACTGAATCAGAGGGACATATACAATTTAACAGATTGATTTCAAATGATGAAATAGAAGACACCATCAAAACCTACCAATTAAGAAAAGCCAAGGTCCAGACAGACTCTTAGCCAAGTTCTACAAGACCTTGAAAGAGAATTAACAGCAATACTCCTCAAGTTATTTCATCAAATAGAAAAAGAGGGAACTCTTTCAAACTCATTCTATGAAGCTAGAAATCACCCTGATATCAAGATCAGGTAAAGACACATCAGGAAAGAAAACTTCAGACCAATATCCCTGATGAACAAAGATGCAGAAATTCTCAGTAAAATTCTGGCAAATCACATACAAAAACATACTAAAATAATAGTGCACCATGATCAACTGGGGTTCAACCCACAGATGCAAAGTTGGTTCACCATATAGAAATCAATAAATTTAATTCATTACATCAATAGACTTAAAACAAGAATTATATGATCATCTCAATAGAAACAGAAAAAACATTTGACAAAATACATTACCTCTTCATTCTCAAAACACTAGAAAAACTAGGGATAGTTGGAACATACCTCAACATTATAAGAGCTATCTATATATGCTAAACCCAAAGCCGACATAATTCTAAATGGACAAAAATTGAAAGCATTCCCTCTAAGACCTGGAACAAGACAGGGATGCTCTCTTTTACCACTTTCATTCAACATTGTCCTTGAAACTCTAGCCAGAGCAATTAGAAGAAAGAAATTCAAGAGATACAAATAGGAAAAGAATTCAAACTATCACTATTTGCCAATGGCATGATTCTATACTTAGAAGACCCCTAAAATTCCACCAGAAAACCTCTAGAACTAAAAAATAAATTCAGCAAAGTAGCAGGATATAAAATCAACACCCATGAATCAAATGCATTTCTACACATCAGTGATGAATCCACTGAAAGAGAAATTTGGAAAACTACCCCATTCACAAGAGCCTGAAAATAACTTGGGAATCAATCTAAAAAAAGAGGTGAAAGACATCTACAATGAAAACTATAGAACACTAAAAAAAGAAATTGAAGAAGGGCAGGGTGCAGTGGCTGAGGCAGGAGAATGGCAAGTTCAAAGCCAGCCTCAGGAAGTGCAAGGCACTAAGTAACTCAGTGAGACCCTGTCTCTAAATAAAATACAAAATAGGGATGGGGGTGTGATTCAGTGTTTAAGTGCCCTAAATTCAATCCCTGGTATCCCTCCCATAAAAAATTTAAAAAAGAAATTGAAGAAGACCTTAGAAGATGAAAAGACCTCCCATGCTCTTGGATAGGCAAAATTAACATTATCAAAATGGCTGTATTACCAAAAGCTTTACATAGATTTAATGCAATCCATATGAAAATCTCAATGACATTCTTTATAGAAATAGAAAGAGCAATCATGAATTGCATTTGAAAAAATAAGAGACCCAGAATAGCTAAAGCAATCCTTAGCAAGAAAAGTGAAGCAGGAGGCATCACAATACCAGACTTAAGGTATGCCACAGAGCTATAGTAACAAAAACAGACACATAGACCAATCGTACAGAAGACACAAAGACAAGCCCACATAAATACAGTTATCTTATAGTAGACAAAGGTGCCAAAAACATACGTTGGAGAAAAGATAGCCTCTTCAACAAATGGTGCTGCGAAAACTGGAAATCCATATGTAGTAAAATGAAATTAAATCTCTATCTCTTAGGCTTCACAAAAATCAACTCAAAGTGGATCAAGGATCTAGGCATTAGACCAGAGACCCTGTGCCTAATAGAAGAAAAAGTAGGCCCAAATCTTCAACATATTGGCTTAGGAACTGACTTTCTTAACAAGACCCCTAAAGCTTAAGAAGTAAAGTCAAGAATCAATAAATGGGATGGAATCAAACTAAAAAGCTTCTTCACAGCAAAGGAAACAATAATGTGAAGACAGAGCCTACAGAATGGGAGAAAATCTTTACCACATGCACTTCAAATAAAGCATTGATCTCCAGGATATATTAAGAACTCAAGAAACTTAACATCAAAAAAACAAAAACCCAAATAACCCAATCAATAAATGGGCGAAGGATCTGAACAGACACTTCACAGAAGAAGAAATGCAAGTGATCAATAAATATATGAAAAAATGTTCAGCATCTCTAGCAATTGGAAAAATGCAAATCAAAACTACACTAAGATTTCATCTCACTCCAATAAGAATGGCAATTATCAAGAATACAGGTAACAATAAATGTTGGTGACAATGTGGGAAAAAAGATACATTCATACATTGCTGGTAGGGCTGCAAATTGGTGCAATCACTATGGAAAGCAGTAAGATATTTCTCAGAAAACTTGAAATGAAACTACTATTTGATCCAGTTATTAAACTCCTCAGTTTATACCCCAAAGACTTAAAATCAGCTAGCATACTTCAGTGACATAGCTACATCAATGTTCATAGGAGCTCAATTTACAGTAGCTAAATGATGGAATCAACCTGGGTGCCCTTCAACAGATGGATGGATAAAGAACATGTAGTACATATACACAATGGAATATTACTCAGCCTTAAAGAAGAATGAAATTGTGGCATTTGCTGGTAAATGGATGGAGCTGGAGAATATTATGCTAATAGAAATAAGCCAATCCCAAAGAACCAAAATCCAAATAGTTTCTCTGGTTTGCAGATGCTAATTCACAAGAAGTGTGTGTGAGGGAGCTAGAGAAGAATAGATGTACTTTGGATTAGACAGAAGAGAATGAAAGCAGGGGAGAGGATATGGGGGTAGGAAGGATAGTCAAACAAATCAGACATTATTACCCTATGTGCATATATGATTACAGACTCTATATCATGTAGAATCAGAAGAATAAAGAGTTATACTCCATTTATGTGTGATGTGTCAAAATGCATTCTATTGTCATGTATACCTAATTAAAACAAAAAAAAATCAGTAATGGACAAATATTTATTAAATAGCAAATGCTCACAATGAAAAAAATGTAAAAATATAGAGTAAATATAGTGAACGGATATGATGTCTATTTAGGCAAATAAAAATATGTATACGCATTGAAAAACAAAAACAGAATAGTAGGTAATATTTGATGGTGGTATTTTATTAGTTCTTTTATCTTCATTTGTATTTCCTTAATTGTCTAATACATGTATTATATACCTATTATATCTAATATATATTTTCTTCCTAGTATGCATATATATCTAATATTTAATACATATTACCATAGGAGATATATACATATATAATTAAAAGTTTACTGTAAAGAAAAATAGCTATCATCCACAGACTACAGTTATTACTGATAACACACAGAATTCTTGCTCTCCTTAGCCCTTTCATATGTTAACATACTCCACCCTCCCAACAACCTGTTGGAGATAGTCTTCCCTGGGTTTCTTTGCTGGGTATGGTAAGATATACCCAGACCACTTCTTATCATCTCCTCTTTTCAGGGTTGTATTTGCAGTGTCAACCTTGAGGTAATGTCTCTCTCTGGGGCAAAGGGCAGGTTTGTTTATCAGCTGGTCTAGAACAGCACCTCCCCCAGGCCCATTATTCTGCTCTGCAGCATGACACATGTACAGGCCTCTAAGTAAGTCTGCTGCATTCCATTCTCTTTAAGATCACCTAAAATTTCATCACACCCTCACCAATTTATTGCAGTCATTCATATTATTATCCAAATTCAAGTGATCTCTCTGAAAATGTCTTACAAATTATTAAAAAACTAAGAAATTTTTGTCATTTTAACTAGTTTTAAGCATATTGTTCTCTAGTGTTAAAAAATATTCATATTTTTGTGCAACCAATCTCCAGAACTTTTTCATCTTGCAAAAGTGGAACCTATTTAGCCAATCCCCACTTTCCTTTCCCATAGTCCCTGGTGACCACCATTGTATTGTCTGTTTTTATGAATTAGGTACTCTAGTACTTCCTATAACATTTGTGCTTTTGTGATGGTTTATTTCACTTGCATAACATTTTCAAAGTTCATCCATGTCATAACATGTGGCAGAGTTTCCCTCCTTTTTAAGGCTGAATTATATTCTATTCTGTATATACCCTGTAATTGTCTATCCACTCATCCAACGATGGACATGTGGTTTGCTCCCATGTCTTGGTTGTGGTGAGTAGTGAAACTATAACATGGGTGCACATAAGGACTTCTTTAATTCCTCCATCTTCCTCTTTTTCCTATAAGGAATTCATTTTTGCCACTTCTAAAGGAATGTGGGTTTTTCCACCACTATAGTCTCACTCTGCTCAGGCTATCCTACCCTCCATGGTACACTGATAACTTTCAAGGTGAGGCATGTAAAAATTTGAACACTATTTGTATTGCAATGGACATATGCATTTATATCCATTCTTATGGATAGCCGACAACTTGTAATATTTTAGGAAAGGATGTTGTCCAAACTGTGTAAAGGTCAGCCTTCATTTTTTCCAGTTTACTAAAATTTTAGACACTAATTTTTATCACAAATATAGAAAGGAACAATTCAAAATTATGAAGTGAGTTGTTAAATCAGATGGTCTTCTAAGGAAGACAACTGTTTAGGACCATCTGCTGCAATTACATTTCCATGTTGTGTGTTAAAGTGGAACATCTGATATGTGAACTGTGTGCATGTGTATTTAAAGTGCTTGATTAACAAATTTCAGTTGTTCATCAGGTTAATTGGCATAACTGATTTTTTGAAGAAAATCCATGGTTAACCCATATAATTTTTAGCTAACAAATTGATTCCTAGAAGTATACAGACAGAGCACTATAAACCCCATGCAGGAAAAGTAACCAACTTCAGGAGAGCTAATGATTTTGTGTTTGTGTGTTTTTCATCCAAGTGAGTTTATCTGCAAGTTTTGGCAGCTAGCTTAAACTGTAGAGGTCCTTAAGATATAGGAGTTGCCTCTCCAAACTTTCTTGTTTTCAGGAGCTGATTTAAGTTTTGATATTGTTGCATCTATTAAGTTTTATAAGAAGGAGAGAAGCAAAAATAACACTACCTCAATTAGAAGATAAAGTTTATAAAGCTTGAATAAAGCAAGTATATAATCTGTCATTATCATGTTTAGAATTTCTTAATTTGTAACAAGATTATTTGGTTAAAAAGAAATGGGTTAGAGGTAATGTAGCAAACTAATTCTTTATCTACTTCAACAGCTAGAGAGTAAACTCATGCATCAGGTAACCCAGAAGACATTTGACATTGCAAAAGTCTTCTGGTTGGTGCTATTTCACCTTTTCCCAACTAGGTTACTACTCTCTAATCATAGCAACTTTTGTTTGATCTTACCCTCAAAACACATGTTGGGGATTTGTGTATTTCATATAAAAATCAGCCTTCACATAAAAGTAGATTCTTTCTATGAAGTACAAAATGTTTCCTTTAAGTTTAAAAATTGTGAAGTCTGGTCTAACACTGAGCTTCTTAATCTGAATATCAAAATGTATCACTTCTCTTTTAGAACCTTCAGATATCATGTGATATTCAGAATTAAAAACCAAGTGCATGACAAATTTTCATATCTCTTGGAAAGATAAAGCATTTAGCTGTGACATACTGAGGACATTTTCTAAATTGTGTAATTTCTGATTTCACCATAAAGGTGTAAACTCATATCAAAACTGAAATTAAAATTCAGGTAGCCTGTCTCAGCAATCCAGGATCCTTCCAACATAGAATAATGGGAGATGGCTTCAATCACATTTTCATAAAAAAGAGTGTCTGTCTAGCAAGCTTTCAATGTCTGCTTGAGAAAAACAATATATGCAGACAAAATCACCCCTGGCAAAAGCCGCTATCTTGAAGTTAAGCTCCAGGAAAGAAGGGGCTTTTATGAATTGTTCAATGCTCTATGCCCATAAACTAGAACACTATCTGCTCACAGGAAATATTTTTAAAATGAATAAATTTGGGTACATAGAGCACACTCCAAGGATAATCACAACCCAGTCTCAGTTTTAGTTCCTATATGACTCAAATCTGTCCATTGCTTTGCATATTTACAACTGTCAATTAAAACAGCCTCTTTACCTTGTGTCCTTGTCTCCACTCTGGTCCTTTCTATGGTGGACAGATATAAAAGATGTCTATGTCCTCATCTCCAGAATCTGTGAATAAGTTACTTGTATGGTAAAGAGGTATTAAGGTTGCAGATGGAATTAATGGTGTTAATCAGCTGATCTTGACATGGGGGAGGTTATTTTGGATTACCTGGACAGGCCCAATATAACCACAAGGGTCCTTGTGGAAAAGGGGTGCAGAAGAACTAGTATCAGAGTAGTGTACTGTGAGAGAGACTTGGCCAACCATGTCTGGTTTTGAAGATGGGAGGGGGCCATGAGCCAAGGAATGTCAATAGCTTCTCAAATTTGGAAAATACCAGAAAATTGTTTCTATCATAAAGACTCCAGGAAGGAGTCACTTAATTTTATCCGGTGAGACCCGTTATGAACTTTTGAAGAACAAAATATTAAAATAATAAATTTATGTGACTTAAGCCAATATGTTTGTCGTAATTTGTTACAGCAGCCACAGAACACTAATATGTCCTCTAAATGAATCTTGTCAGCAATAGCTCCCCATCCAGAACTCTCTGTAAAGCACTTGAATGATTTTGCTAACCTTGAGATAAAGACCACATTCTGTAATGAGCCCTGCCTGGCTGCCCTTCCCTGACTCCCCTGGTCTTCTTCCAAGCTTACACCAGCCTTCTTGATGCCAGATGGTACCTTCTAACACAGAATCTGTTATACCTTTCCTCTTCATTTGTTAGTTCTTGCTCTCCCTTCAAACTTCAGAAGAAAAGTCACCTTCTCAAGGTATCTCTGACCTCCATAACCAGGTCAGCTTCCAATTAGATGCTGAGATAACTCTGGACAGTGAGCCTTTCTGATATGTCATTAGCAAAGGTGAGATTTCACCTTTGTTCATGTGATTCTTTAATAAAATCTATAATCTTTGTGGAACCACTCCTCCTTCTCTCCTCATGTTCCCCCTGCCTATCATGATGCCTAACACACAGTGGGCACTCAATACATATTTTTTTCAGTGAATGGATGAAACTGGATTTCCAATAGTCTGGGTCTCTGGGTTGTTTCGGTTTACCCCCTTAGATAATCTCCCTCACTGAGAAGCATTTCAATGTTTCTGTCTTATCAAAGGGTACTGTAGAGAACAGTCCCATGAAATCTGTTCATTGTATTTCCGGTAGGGCTTTTGGTGAGAATCTTTTTCCTCATTATATTACTCAGTTTTCTTTATATCATGTAATGAAAAATAATTTATTTTTCATCCTGTCTTGGAATAACTTTGCTTTCCCAGGGTAATCTGTTTTTGTTTTGTAGTGGACACGAGAGGAGCTGCCCAAATCCATGACCTTCAGGACCAAAGCATACATAACCCAGTTCCTGGGAGAATTGATAGCTGAAGACTTGCAGCTAAGGCCTGTTTCCACCCAGCCTTCCCTTCCCCTCCGTTGAGGAAAGCCACCTGGCCCAACACAACCACTTGCAGAACAGCCTGCATCCACAGATGGCCCAAGCCGAGTGGTGCATGAGGAGTAGAAAGGCTGTGTTACCCAAAGGAACAACTCTGCAGATCTGTGGCAAGTACAGCACTAGCCATAGGGAGCCTTTGTTTTCTATCCTCATAGCCCAACTCATCTCTGTCAAGCTGTCTTCACTCCCTAACAGGTGCTACTCCAGGAAACTTCCCCAAATCTCTGCCTATGCGTTTCCTTCCTGGAGTGCATGACTTAGGACCCCTTCCTTCTTCAAAATGAGAACTATGTAATCATATCCCCCTTTTACTTCACCTAGAAGCTAAGAAACCAGCTAATGACACTTGAATTGCTTACATGATCTACATATTCATAGATTTGGGCTAGCTTGTCTATTTGCATACCTGTCTGTCCAGATGCTTTCTCTCTCTTTTTTCACATTATAATATTATTTTATCATTCTGACTTTAATATACCTCAGCTTCTTTGCAGAAGAAGGCAGGATTTCAATAAGCCAATAAACCAAATCAATAGGAATATAGTCTGTTGGGAAGACAGAAATAAACCTCAAAGTACAGGGATTTGGGTGTACTTAGAGTGTGTTGAAATTCCTTGCAATGAGAGGCGATAGATGTGCTCCACTATTAAGCATCTCAGTTGTTCTTCCTGCCATTGGGGTACAGTTATGACTGCTTGAAGTAAAAGGCAAACAGAAAGAAAGATGTGCATGCACTCGTATTTTCCTTTGAATTTACTTCCTAAGAAGCAAGCTAGGGGAATAGAAGAGCTAACTGTGAAATGGGAGATTCAGGAGGCAGATGGTCCATGGATTAGTCAGTCCTTCTCATCTTTCCTCTTAGACGATTGTCAGTAAATTGCTTTCATCAGGATGGCTCGATTCCCCACCACTTCAAGCCATTCATCTACAGAGAAATGAAGCAGTGTGCAGTCTAAATTGCTCCTGTAAAGTAGGCACGGCTCTTCTTCTCAGTTCCTCATTTTTCAAACCCTTGTTATAACCAACTTTACCAGACACAAAAATAGCCTGTGGATTAGATAACAACATTTCAGTTATTCAATTCATTTACATGACTCTCATATGTTTATCGCTTTTGGCAAGTAGAAAACGAAGCTTTGGACACTGTGTTTTGCTGGGATAAGTGAATTATAGAGTCTGCTAACATTCCTGATAAACTGCTTCTTGATCCCATATCAAAGACATTTATGTTTTCTGATCCTATTTCCTCATTTGAAATTTCATTTCAAAAAATGAAATCAGAAATATGAACTTCTTTGATAATAGCAGGGGAAATGCCAGGATCTCTTCTCTTCTTGCAGTTAAGTTCTTTGAGAACACTAAATCCCTCGATAAGAGAAGTCTTTATGTAACCAGAGCCATATTTATTTCATATGGTGCATTTCCCACCAACAGAAAACTTCTTGTAGCCAGGAGTCCTTAGATTTAATGGAGGCCTCAGGGACCATAAAAACCCACATGTTTACCTGAGTAATTTGTGGTGTCCTAGCAGAGAAAAGAGATGGAGAAATTCTAGAAGTTCATTCAACTATTTACTCACCTGTGTATTACTCTATATTATGAATACAAACTAAGATCCCTTTATAAAAATAATAGAAGATACAGTTAAAATCTGTTTTAATATTAACTTATATATTCAAAATATTTCTCCTTAAAATAGAATAGATATAATAATATAAGTTGGCAAAAAAGAGGTAAAATATTTTTAAAATTGTCTTTTTAAGTCAGCTTATTCTTATAATCATCTTAAGGAATATGGCTTTTTATTTTTATTTATTTTTATGTGGTGCTGGAGATCAAACTCAGTGCTTTGCGCATGCTAGGCAAGTGCTCTACCACTGAGCTACAACCCAGCCTGGAAGATGACTTTTTTTTTGGTGCTGGAGATTGAACCCAGGGGTGTTAACCACTGAGCAACATCCCAGCCCTTTTAAATTTTTTAATTTAGAGACAGGGTCTTGCTAAGTTGCTTAGGGCCTTGCTAAGTTGCTGTGGCTGGCTTTGAACTCGTAACCCCAAATCGCTGGGGTTATAGGCACGCGTCACCATACATGGCTGGCTTTTTTTTTTTTTTTTTTAAATAAAGGGTTTCTTTTTAAACAAATATGGGAGATTAAGATAGTTGCTTAGGGAAGTTAAGGTGGCATTCAGGAATAGGGGCTGCAACAATGTCTCCTAATGTAAGAGGGTCACTCTACTCCCTAGGAAGTGGTTGGAAATATGATAGTGTAAAAACTTTGACTTCCTTAACCTAATGGCTTCTTTAAACAACACTATCTCAATCTCCAATTTGCCCATAAAATCACTAGTAGACATAATAATAGAGGATAGAAAGCAGAAAAAAAAGGAAGCAGAAGAACTTGGAAGAATGTCCTTAGAATGATGTGATTTCCATTTTACAACACTGAAATGGATTCTGATACTAACTAGGCCAAACTTCACAGATTAAGGGCATAGTCCTTCATAAATCTACTTTCATTTCGAACACAAGCTGCAAGTTCAGGGAACCCCATGCTGCCCTTACTTTTGGCTATAAAGTCAGAGGTTTTCACTACTCACTCAAGCCCAAAAATTTACTAGAATGACCCAAAGTACTCAGGAAAACACTATACTTATGATTATAGTTTTATTATAACAAAAGGGTACAAATCAAAGCCAGCCAAAGGGAAAGAAAGAGCAAGTCTGGGAGGGTCCCCAACACAAAGCTTTGTGTATCCTTTCTGGGTAGGTCAGGATATGTTGTTACCTTCTAGCACACCAATGCGTTCCATTAAAATATGTTAAAATACATATTCAATTAGTTAAAATGTGTTAAAATACACACTGCTAACCAGGGAAGCACACCCAAACTTTGGTGTTTTGAGTGTGTTGCAGTCTCGTTATATAGGCTTGATTGATTGAATGACTGGCCATATTTGTTTAACTCAATTTCTACCCCTCCTTTTCCTCCAAAGTTGGGTTGATATCACCTACTTCAAAGCTATAACCATCTAACCACATGTTTGATCTTTCTTTCTGCTACAGCCCCATCCTGAATCATCTCATTAACATAAACTATCCAGGAGCCTGCCTTGAGTCTACCTCATTAGCATAAACTCGGGTCTCGTCCCAGAGGCCCCAAATCTATAACAAAGATGTTCCTATCACTAGGGAAATTTCAAGAGTTTAGAAGATACCTTCTAGTAAGCAGGAACTAAGGCCAGTATAATTCTTCATTATATAAAAGGAAGCCATACCAGGATAGTGTTGCCACATAAATAAAGGAACATCAGAGTTTGATATAGCATTGAATTTTAGATTATTTTTGTAATTATGATTTTGTAAATTATTCTGGAGGGCAAATGCTGTTGATGTTTAATGAATAAGACTTCAAGGTGAAGATACTGCTAAGCATTCATTGCACTTCCTAGCAACAAAAATGCATTTTGGAAAACTTTCATATTTTTGAGAGTTTCAAGTATCCAGTATTAATTTTCATTATACAGAGTAGCCTGGATTACCAGGACAGCACAGATTATGCAAGGTGTTAGATGACTTTATGGGATAGAGTATGTGATAATTTTCTATATAAAATATAAAAAACTTTCATTTAGATTCAGAGTCTGCCTTTTTGTATACATTAATCAAATTTTTAAAAAGCAAATCAGGATTAAAATTCTGACCTATTCTATGTTAATCAAAATCTTGCACAAGAACCATGCTCCACTGAATGATACACAAAAATTAACAATTTCCAAACTATAATAGAGGCAGTCATATTAGTCACTGAGCTTTGTATTCAAAAGACTATAATTAAATATTTGTATAATGCTACCTAATTTCCTTCCCTTATGTTTGGTAATGTGCTCTACAATATATGGAACTTTCAAGGGTTGACTATGCAAAATAAGAGAACCCCAGATGGTGTTCACTTGGTTCCAATTAAGAGATGTTTCTAGTTTTACATTTTAGGATGTTTTATTTCTCTGCCTGAAGATTTCCAAAACATTAGAACAAGTAAATTTTATTTCATTTACCAAAAAAAGATAATCACAAAAACTATTCCTGAAAGGTTTTATAAAGTCTTAGCTCCCTGGGGCTGAATGCAAGTTTTTGAGCCTTAGTCTAAATTCTTTCTGAAGGTAATTAACTTGGCAGCCTTTTCCGAATTTAGAGAGGAACTTCCATCTGGAGAACCCCTGGAAAGGTTTTCCTCAAAGAAGTTAAGGAAGATGGCTTGCAGAAGAGTGTATTGATTAAAGAAAGTAAAAAGTAAAATATAGAAGTGAAAATTAGATATGATTGGCAAAATCACTTAAATTAATGGTTGTGTAAGAGTTTCTTCTACTTTTTCATCTTTTTTGTTTCTTCTTTTCCTCCTTCCCTTTCTTCCTTATTTTCAACCACGTAATACTTGAGAGAAATTTTGAGTTTGCCAATTGCAGACATTCTTCTGTGCTACTAAGAGTTATTTAAAATGCTCCTAATCCTCTACCTGAAGTCATTTCCTTGTTCTGCTAAATTAAAGCACTTTTTGAATAACATTTAATGTCTGGAGCAACTAGAATAAAAAGTAATGAAGCCCTTTATTTTGTATATGTTAATTTTGAGAAACTTAAAATAATACTTGCTAATCCAGTTGTGCAGTAATCAAATCCAGAATATTCTACTATTCATGTCCTACACATGCAGCTGCAGGCAGTTCAAGAAATGTGTGGGTATTGGTCCAAGCTCCTTGTAAAGGCATTTCTCACTCAGTTCTTTTTTGTCATCAAGTGAAGTGGAGACAGTAGCCAGATCGAGGCCTGGGGAGGGGCCAGCTCCATGAGTGGAAGATCACTTGAGATAAAGCCTTCCCTAATCAGCACTGCAAAAGAAGGACACCCTTGGGCATTTCCCCAGCCAAACTCGGCAGCTTTCACATTTTACCTTTACACATCTAGAAGTAACTCTACACTTCCTCTTTTTCACAATAATTCTCTCCTCTCCCTACTAAATTATTATGTTAATATCCTTCTGGAAAGACTCTGATGAGTGAATTACTACTAGTAAGTTAAGGGTGAGTGATAAAAGCCAAAAATGTCTCTACCCCAGCAGAGGATATGGTGCCTCAGTGATGATACTTCGGTTCAAAGAAATACACGTAATGATAGAATTTTATAAAGGAAGGAGAGGCAATGCTCATTTTTGGTGATGATCAGATTATGACCTATTCAGCACAAGAAAATAAGAAAAAAGTACAAATGTAAAAAAAAAATAGGATATAAGAGAAATTTATCAAAATCAATGACTTTCTTAAATTCAATTTATATCTAGCTAGCAGCTATATTAATAACATGAGTTGGGGATATTCTTTATTAAATAGCAAAAAGAAAAACTTATATCCAAAATATATGCGTGGTCTATGAATAAAGCTACAATAATGCATTGAGAGTTGAAGAGTTGAATATGCAGAATTATAGAACACAGATTTATACAAAAATACTGCTTTTGCTTTTAAACAGATCAATACTTACTAAATTATTTTTGTAATCTAAAAATAGGGGGCTGGGGTTGTGGCTCAGTGGTAGAGCACTGGCCTAGCATGTGTGAGGCACTGGGTTCGATTCTAAGCACCATATAAAAAATAAACAAATAAAATAAAGACATTGTGTCCATCTATAATTAATAAAATTTTAAAAAATAATTACCAACAGGATATATATTTTTTGAGGTAGATATTAGACTTGGATGAAAAATTTTGAATTTCATCTGGAAGAATGAAACAGGGTAAAAACATTCTTAAGAAATGTAGTAAAGGGGGCTTTGTCTTAAAATGTTCAACTACTCCGGGCACAGTGGAACACACCTGTAATCCCAGTAGCTTGGTAGGCTGAGACAGGAGGATCACGAGTTCAAAGCCAGCCTCAGCAAAGGCGAGGCGTTAAGCAACTCAATGAGATCCTGTCTCTAAATAAATTACAAAAAAGGGCTGGGGATGTGGCTCAGTGGTTGAGTGCCCCCAAGTTCAATCTGCAGTACCCTCCCCCCAAAACAAATTTAACTACCATAATTAAAATGTTGCAGTAGTACAAGAGCAGACTGACAGAGTACTAGATCAGAATAGTCACTCTAAAGGAAATAGAACAGATAGAGCAGAACAGATAGATCATTCCAATGAGTACTCATACTTCACACAGCAATCAGTAGGGACTCCTTCCCGAAGCCTTCTATTTTAGTCAGCTTTTTCGCTTCTGTGACCAAAAGACCTGACAACAATTTTAGAGGAGGAAAAGTTGATTTGGAGCTCACAGTTTCAGAGGAGTCAGTCCATAGATGACTGATTTCATTGCTCTGGGCCCAAGTGAGGCAATACATCGTGACTGGTGTGGAGAAGGAAAGCAGCTCAGAACATGGCAGTTGGGAAGAAGAGAGAGCACTGCTCAATTTCAAAGGTGTCCCTAGTGATATGACTCTTCCAGCCACTCCCCACCTGCCTACAGTTACTTCTCAGTTAATCTGTATCAGGGGATCAAATGCACTGATCAGGTTAAAACTCTCACAACCCAATCTAAACTTTCCTACATTGTCTCACATGTGAGCTTTTAGGTGACATATCTACATTTCAACAGCTTCCCATAATTCAGCAACTTACTCAAGATAATCCTAGATGGACTTCCATTTCTCAAATGGAACAGAAGCTACCATTCCCATCCCATCCCCTAGGGCCTTACTATAACAGCAGGCACCTCTGTGCTGCCTCCCTCTGATGATAGCTGCTCCGTAAAATCTCTAGTGCCCTTACCTCACTGGTGGACAATGCTCAGGAGCCAGGTCTCTGCTGACTCCAGAGTTCCCAGCAAGCAGAAGCTCCAGCTACTACAACAGTGGAGGGTTGGCAACGCACTCTTTAGTGGTTGTTTTCTGTTTTCTCTTTTAATTCCCCATCTTCCTACCAGAGATTCCTGAGATCACCTCTCAAACTACTTTCAACCCAATCTTTGGTGAAGATAACTTTTCAGAGCACACACTGACACACTAGCCAAAGTTAGAGTTGCTAGTTGCAGGGCCAGGGATGCAGGGACCAAGAACCTCATTCACCAGGATATATAATGTTATGATACAGGTACCACTATGGCATTGTGCAATGAAGTCATGGGGTTGTCCCATTTTGGAGTGACAATATTCTTGAGAGATTTTTTTCTGTTAGAGTATAGATACTAAATGTTTCTCACAAAGTGATGCTTTAATAATATTATCATAGTAAAGAATGTTTCCAAATTCCCGTAATTCCAGTTTATAGACAAGAATGCAACTTCAGTCTATGTGATTAAAGTGAATTCACATATTAGTAAAAGAAAGCATGTAATAATTGATGCTAGGATGATAATTAGTTAATTCTTGGGGGCAAAAATCAAGTTACTCCCAATTTCATATTCAGAAAGAAAAATACCAAATTAATCAATAAATTCAATAGGAAAAAAATGTACCCTAATGTAACTAGAAAATATTAACAAATGTTTATCTTATCTTAGAAGTGGAAAATGACTTTATAAGTATAAATGAAATAAAACTACAAACCATTGTTGATATTACTATGAAAAATTTCAGTACCATAATTAATAGAACAAAACCAAAAGTTCAAATGAAGAGTGCACAATTTGTTTTAAGAAGTTTTGAGAAAAGGGCACAAAAACATAATTTTACCATTATCAACTTTGGAAATACAAAGAGATAAACACATTGACTTAAGATCTGACTATATCTTCTAGCTGTGTGATTTTGGGGGAATTATATTCATGTTAAGTCTTTATTTCTTATCTGTGAAAAGAGGATAATAATAACTTACTCATAAGACTGTTTGGCGTATTAAATAAGAGTAGGTAAATTACTGTGCAGAATGCCTACAACATGGCAAGAATTAAGTAACACCTGATTTTAAGTACCATTGTTTTAAAAACTGGTAAATAACTTTTATAAATAGTGAATGGTTATAAGATTAGTTTTTTCAAATTGAACATATTATAGAAAGTTTTAAAAGGACATGAACAATTTACAATGAGATTCAGACAGTTAAGCACCAAACATTTATTTTAGGAATTTTACATGCAATCATAATTTTAAACCTTTCCATAATCATATAGATTAAGTATTATTATTATTAATTTGATTTTATGGAATGAGGAAACTAAGACACAGATAGATTAAGGAATTAGTCCATAATTTAACAGATAGCAGTATAATATTTATTTATTAAGGAGTTTCAGTGAGTATCCAAAATAGTTTGAAAATATTTTTTTATATTATAAAGTACTCAAATTTTTCAACTATATTTTTGGTTACTTTATTATTAATAATAACATATTAAAGTGGGTTATGATGGAAATTGATTAAATATTTACTTTCAAGCTGGCCAGACTTGGGAGTGGTATAAAAATTATACTTGTTTGAGTGAATTGAGTCATTATATTTCATCTAATTTCTCTTGAAACTCAAGAAACTAAACACATTTGACATTTGTGGAGAAGGGACTGGGTGACTGCAGACACTAGGGGGAGAAACACTTTGAAGAACTTTGAAATGTTTTTCCAATAATGGCCTAAGATAGCCAAATTTTTAAATGATAAAAATAGTAAAAGGGCAGTGAATAAAAAAGCTTTTGGAACCAGAACTGCAAGTTTGTCATTTACAACCAGCTTCTAGTTTATTTATAAAAAAAAAAGAAGAAGAAAATCCCTTTGTGAAGTCCAGTTTACTGTTTAGACCAAGAGAACGTTCCATTTATTTCACTTTTAATGTTTATGACTAAAGGATTCTTAACTTACAAAACTGTAAAACCAGTTTATAGGTGATATGCCACTCTTTTCCCCAACAGAGGAAAATATTTCTAAACTGAATTGTATTTAGAAATATTATGTATGCAAGAATCACTTGCCTTTCTTGGTTTTCCTTTGTTGGTTACAAGAATTTGCTTCTAATGAAACACTTGTATTCAACAAGTGACACTGATCAAAATGTGGAGCAAAAAAATGATGCACTCTTAAAAAACAAAAAGTAAAAACAAACTTATTCACTCTTTGTCATATTCTTTTATGACAGAGCTAACAATTTATTTAATATTAATAGTTTGGTTTCATAATAGTAAAACAAGCCAAAAATAAGTAAGCAGAGAAGCAGACAAAAACAGTAATAAAATGGAAAACTGGCAACATGAAGATCATAAAAGCAAGGGTGATTATGTAAGGAACATTAGCCAACTTGTATAAAAAAAGTTTCATGTATGGGGAGCAACTCTATGGTTTAGGCTTAGAGACAACAAGTGGTCATAGGTGTGGGAGCTTAAGAGTATCATCTGGAACTTTCTGGAATCCTTAAATACTTTTCATTGGCCCAATCAGGGCAGCAAGACCAAGTCAACACTGGAGATGAAAGAGAGTGTGTCCTATGAAAACGACCTAGATGCAATGATAGCCTCCAGGCATACAACCAGGCAAGCTCTCCCAGAGGTCACAGAACACAAAGACTCAGACTAAACAAAAATTGTCAAAGCTCATGGTTTGCTGAGTCAATGTAAAATAGAAGCAAGAGAAAGAGATGGGATCTGTTAATAGATTTAAGAGAGAGCGGAGGGTCAGGGCCACACTCACACAATACTTCTGTCTTACCTTTCTCTTTACATTTGACAGTTTTCATTGTACTATTACAAGGATCAGGGTTGAAGGTCATCAAGAGACTCAGCAAATGGTAGGGGTCCAGAATGAATAAAATACTAGTAGAAGTGCTGTAGAAGAGACATGGGGCCAGGTGAACTGGCCTCAATTGTAGCTTTCCCATTAGATCATGGAGCAACTCTGGATTCTATTTCCATGTCTCAGGTAGAGGATATCTGAGCCAGAATGGATGTCACCCATGGGTGGGAGCCGTTTAAGGCCTAATGAGTATTCAGTTTCTCATTAATATTATATTTGATATCAGTTTTGCCGCATTAACTTTTAGTATACCATGAATTTTTGGTGACTTCTGGTCTTTCCATTCCTGCATAACATTTATCACATGCATGCTCTTCTTTACCTATGTCTTATGTATCTCACAGATGACTAACTTGGTGTCTAAGCATAACACAAGTTTCTCCTGTGTCTCTCAAGCTTTTATATTTACTATTTATATTTAATGATTTTTATAAGTTTCTTCAATCCTATTTGCTTTTCTTATATTCTGTAGGAGAACTGGATCTGCTCAAATAATACAGCACACCACCTTACCAAGAGGACAATGTGAAGAGAGATGGAAAGGGCTTAGGGAGCAAGAGAGGGGAGTTTTCTGTAGGTTTGTGGAGATTAGATCCAGGTGTGGAATGGCTCAGCAGGACCATAGAGTATGTGTGGTTCTCCTCCTTCCCTCCTGGCTCTGATACCCTAAACTGTCCCTACTGTTTTCATGAATTGTTTGTAGGCACTTGACTATATAATGTAAACTATATAATGATGTTTATTCTTCTACCATTACATATTCCCTAGAACTAATACATCATTTACTTAAAATTGACCACTCTAAAACAGAAAAACTTACCCAAAATAAGAGATTCAGAGGACTGAAGGAAGGAGAATACACAGTTTTTCTCAGGCTGCTGTTCAAGGTAGAATTAGATTGTGTGCAATGCAGCACTGTGGTCCCCTGGGTGTCCTATGCTATAATTCCTACTGCAGAAGACTCATGCTTTCTGTTCAAGCTCTACATTTGACTCTGGCCATGCAGTGCTTTATATTCCAGTTGGACTTTAGTTAGCTGAATTCAAACATAAGGGAGAAAAATCCCCACTATCACTTACAGTGTAAGACTTTCTTCTTTGTTTTTCATTTTGGATCATGGAAATCACCAAAGTTTCACGATTGTATCTTGGGATTCTGATCGTAGAGTAGAAGTAGTGCTAATTCAATATTTGGCAATTACTATTTTCCCAGGCAGTTACTCTGTGGTATGTTTGCCACACTAAGACAAATAAATTTCAAAAAGAAATATTTAGCAAATTGAAATTCCTTACCAAGGTAATTTAATAATCATCTGCAGACTATTACTAAGAACAACGCTGAAGACGTCCAAAAGCATAGGTAGCTAAACCCTTCGGTGGAAAGAGGTTCCAGTTTTGTCTCAGAAGTCCTAATGCTGCCCAAAGCTGCACTGTCAAGATCTTCCACACGGTGTTAATTCTCAAAGGGGGTTTTAAGCACAATGCTTTTTGTTTTTAATTTTTAATGAAAACCAGTTAGCTATATTTTAAGTTGATTTTCTATTCAAATATTATGAGAAAATATTCAGACTGACTTTTACAAAGGGTTGCATTTCATGATTGATAATGAAATAATTTTACACAGCTTAAGGCTTTGTGTAAAACTATGCAAAATAGTGCTGAACTGATGGTAATGTGTTTATGTGACTAAATAGTTTAGTACTTGTAGACTGAATTGCACTTTTCCATGTGGAGAAACAACCTGAATGTGTTTCTGGAATTGGGAACTAGAAAGAAGTATAAATTTCAACCTAAAGAGTAAGTATACACAGTTCATTATGTGTAACAAATTCAGACATGTCAAAAGGATTTCATTTTTATATCCTGTATAAAGCTTAGCAAAGTGTCTCACACAAGATGCTGCTGAGCATTTGTTGGATAAGTAACATTTTACCTTCTTCTTGAATCCATAGTTTTACAAAAGATTTTGGAAGAAACAGGAGGTTCTGTTTATCTCTATAGTTCCATAAAAAGAAAAGGATTACAGTCTTCCAGATTACAGCTCTAAGAGCAGTAAGGGTGGGAGGAGGGTGACTTGTGATCATAAATAACATGACTGGAATCTCCCCGGAACTACAACAAGCAATTGCCTGTATGTATTGTGCTAGCAGAAAAATACCCACTGTGGAATTCAAATATCTGCCCTGTCTCCGGAGTCCTCTTCCCACTGACTCTTGCCTTCACTTCTACCCTCCTGCCTCTCCTTGCCCTGGCAACTTCTCCTTCTTCTGGGTATGACTTCTTGCAAATAAAAAATAAATTGGAAGAAAAATCATGACCAAATAATTGGCCCATGGAGGCAAGAGTTTAAGAGACTGGAGAAGCCCATGGAGGAGGTGGAAGTAAAATCCAACCTTGAAGTGAGACAGGGATCCCAAGAGGTGAAGGGGAAAAAGTACTGCAGGTCAAAAAATACACATCAGCCAGGCAGAATAGTGAGGAACCACAGCTTAAAGCTTGTGATCGTACCTCCTATGAAACATGGTAGAATGTGTAAAGTTATAATATGGAGGGCTGCACAAACAGATGAGCTGATTTAAAATTCCAAAAAAATCAATACATATAAATCATCATATCAACATGCTAAAGGAAGTAACACAAGTATGATCATGACATTAGAGGTAGTAAAAGCATATGACCTTAATTCAACATCTGTTATGAAAGACCTCCCAGCAAACTAGGAACAGAAGGGAATTTCCTCAACTTGACACAGGGAACATAAAACAAAAGCCCACAGCTATTATTTTCATTAATAATGACAGAGCCAATGCCTTCAATCCAAAGCTGACGACAATACAAAATATCAGCTCTCATCATTCCTGCTCAACATCATCCTGGAGGTCCTGCCCCAGATGATGAGAGATTATCTACACAGAAAACACCAAAAAACAAAACAAAACTCCCAAACAGCTACTAGAACAAGTGAATTTAGCAATGTCATAGGCTAAAAGGTCAATACCCCAAGATCAGTTTTATTTCTTTACACTGACAATGAAAATTAAAATTAAACTTAATAAAACATTACTAATAAAAGATTATTAAGGTATAAGTACTGAGAGATAATTCTAACAAAATATGTGTAAAATCTATATGTTTATGTAATGAATAAGAGAAATCAAAGAACAACTAGGTAAATGGAGAGATATATTATGTGCATACATCAGAGGAATCAACATTAAGATGCTAATTCTCCCTTTATTGACCTCAACCTCAGCAGTCTTTTGAAAACAGAAACTGAAAAATATATTTTTAAATGCACATGGAAAAGAAAAATGGCTGAAATAGCCAAAGATGTTTTGAAAAGGAAAAATGCAGTTGGATGATTCAGATTACTTGGTTTTGAAATTTACTATAAAGCTGAAGTAATCAAAGCAATAAATGTCATTGAAGGATAGATATATGGATCAATGGAATTGAACAGAATCTAGAAATGGAACTATACACACATATTTAGTTAATTTTTGACAAAGGTGCCTAAGTTATTTAATGGAAAAAAGAATAGTGCTTCTGAGTAATAATGCTGGGAAAATTAGATAACTAAAAATTGAACACACACTCTATAAGGGAAAAAACCCTCAAAATGGGTCACATCTAAATGTAAAAACTTAAATTTTTAAAGCATCTGGAAGAAAATGTAGGAAAATAATCTGTGACTTTTATTGGGCAAAGATGTCTCAGACCAAAAGCATGACCGCATAAAAGAGAAAAACAAATTGGATTTCTTCAAAATACTAACCACCTTTTCTAGAAAGATGCTGTTAAGAAAATTAGAATTCAAAAAACAAAAGAGAAGAAAGCTGAAAACTGGAAAAAATACTTACAGAACACATATCTTAAGGAGGATTTATATCCAAAGCACAGAAAAAAACTCTTCTAATTCAAATAACAAGAAGGTGAATAACCAAATTTTAAAATTAGAAGTTTTCGAGAGACACTTTTCCAAAGAAGACACGAATGGGGCATTATTTCTACTATAGCACAGGCATAGATCTGCAAAGCTTGATGGCATAACATAAAAATAAGCACCTAATATCTCATAGGAAAATAAAAAATAATAATAAGAGAATCACTTAATATCTCTCAAGAAAGACACACAGTTCAAGTCCAAAGGCAGGCTGCTAGAGAATTCCCTCTGGCTTGGTGACGTCAGCCTATTGTTCAGGCCATCAACTCACAGGATGAGACCTGCTCACATTACAGAGGGCAATCTGTTTTATGCAAAGTGCAAAATTCAAAGGTAAATCTGACCTGAAAAATGTGTTCACAGAAATACCCAGAATAATATTGGATCACATCTGGTCCCATGACCCAGTCAAGTTGACACATAAAATTAACCATCACAGCTAGAAAGTGATTGGAAAGGGGCAAAAAGAGTCTTCTGAAGAGATAGCAATGTTTTTTTTTTTTTTTTTTTTTTTAATTACAATTGATTATGGCACTTTCCTAGGTGAAAATCATTTATCAAAATGCATGCAATTCTAAGCTTAGTATCTATGTAGTATATTAGATATAAATCATATATAACAATATATAACATAAAAAAAGACTAAAGAGGCCCTAGGAAGCTGTGCCATGACTGATGTGATCTCACATATGCATGTGTGTGTGTACAAGTGGCGTATGTGTGTGTAAACATATATAAGTGTATAAGCATGCGTGCATTTCTAAGAGTATATATGTGTATATAAGCATGTATATATGTGTGTGTGGGGGGGCAGGCCTGGTAGGTAAGTGATGCAGATTTTTCCTGCTGTGACATTTCTCTCCATTTGTCTCCCTTATCCTTGAACCACCCACACGGATCATGAAAACTCATGGCCACCTTCACTCACCACCTTTTTAAAGAGGCATTTATTTTCTCCCCAACTCTTTGGAAGTGTGTGGGTTTCTTCTTCTATTCTGCTCTTGTTTTCAAGTGATTACTGACTAATTAGGCCATTATATCCCTTTACCAGAATAGAGAGATAAGACGTATGCTTATTCTCACCAAAAGACTGAGGAGGTGGAAGAGGCTTATTAATAGGGGAAACAGAAAAGATGGAATATATAGTTACCATTCTAGTCATCCAGTTTTACTTAGAGTTCTACATAATTTTCTTCCCAATACAGTTCACATCATCAGAGCAAAAAGCAATGGGACTTTATGCTTAGTCATTGGTCTTTTTACTGTTTATCCAAGGACAAACAGAGAGTACAGCAGTCATTTTAAATACACAGAAACATTTTTAATTTCTTTTTTTTTCTTCTTTTTTTTTTTTAAAAGGGCTTAGTCTTTTAAAAAAAAAGAATCTAGGAAATTGCCAAGGGAGAAATAATATTTGAAAAACCAATCTGTATATTAAAGTAAATTTTTATGCAAATTAATCTCATAAGTTGAAATGCTCTAAAATATAAATAGTAATAAATTTTGGAAAATAATAATTTTATTGAAAAAGTTTTCAACAAATGCTTTTGTTCTTTTCAGATTCTTTAGTCAGGGGTAGGGGATTGTAAATTATATCCAACAACATTCCTGAAAAGAGTCTGATGTTATTGTTTTAATATTTGGAAGGAAAAAATGGCACTTCTTTATTCTGTTTCAAATGATAAACTTATCCATACAATGAGAATAGACATTTAAATAGAGTTAGGAAAAACACACAAAAGTAGTACCAGTCATTTGTGCCTTTGGTTTTCCTGGAGAGAGGAGGCAGCCTTGTATGTTTCAGCATTTATCTATGAGGAAGACTTCTTCTAGCATGAACCAGGCATCGGACTTCTCTGAATCTTAAATATAGGGAATTCATTTCAAATTTTCTAGCAGTTCTTTTGAAGCCCCACCAGGCTGGTGTTTGGAAGGAATCTATCTCACCTCATCTTCGGAAAGGTGGCATAGAGACTCACGGTAGTGATCTTCAAAAAGTACATATATATATTTAATCTATCTCCAAAATATATATATTTAATCTATGTATATTTAATCTCTCTATATATATTCAATCTATCTCTGTCCTCTTATCTCTTTTCTTTTCTCTCTTTGTATCCTCCATGGCCCTGAGGGGCACCAATTCCCAGAGCAGGTTTTCAATACCATTCCTTTTGAAAATCTTAGTTTATTTTTTCTAGTGCTGGAGATTGAACCCAGGGCCTCATGCATACATGTGCTTTACTGAACCACATCCTGGCCCATGAAAATCTGAAAATGTTGGATGGCGGTCTCACACTCACTTTGGCACCCAAATAATCCTTAGCAGGTGCCCCAGTCTAAACCGATACAGGTAGATTCCATTGCTTACATCCCATGCCTTCATTTGTCTATATCATTACTGATTGGAGACTCAAAGTGCATTTTTATAGCAAATGTCTACCTTTCTAAATTTTTTTTGACCAATTAAATAGGACATCAAAATTATATAAGATATATTTTCTAAAAAAAGACCTTTGTGAGAAACTTCAAAAAAATTCTTGTTCTTTGTAACCAATATTCTAGGCAGAGATCAAAGAAAGTAATAAATGAGCAGTGTATGATTGAGATAAACAAGGGAGAAAATTTGATTTGTCATTCTATTATCCTTGGTAAAACCCAGTAATCTTCAGAAAGAATAGAAAGCATCTTTCCCTTTATCATCAGTGGGTTATCAGTTGATAGTATTAAAAATGGCACTCCTGGTCTTTTATTCTTTCCCCCGTAATATTCTTGGAGGTAAGGTCCTGGGCTAACATTGTAGCTCTCTCTTACCAGCTGGTTAACTTAGATTCCTGTCCAAAATGAAAGCCACTCTCTCCAGCTAAATAGTAAACACTTGTAGAATGGAATCTTTCACTAGGACACTTATATGTACTAGAGTCTGCATCCATTTCATATGTTGCTAGAAAAACAGAATATGCAAAAGCCTAATATAGCAGGTGACTAGACATTTATCTTCAAGTTGGAGTATCATAGAATATTAAAGTGCATAAATGTACACTTTTTAGATTTATAATTCACATCAATCCAAGTCCTCTTTCTTCCCTCCTTTCCTCACATGTTGACTGATGATCTCCAAATTCTTATTCTGTCTTCATTTTTTCAAAGATGAGGAACACCATTTTTTTTTTCATTATAGTTTATTTGTTCTTTGGGTCTGACTGACCCTTACACGTATGCATACACATTTTTTTCTTTCTCTTTTGTTATTCATTGGTACCCTGAGAAAATTTTTCCCCTTTTCCAAGCCCACAGTAAAGTAGAGCTGCTAACAATTTAAGAGCAAACTTTTGTAGGATAGAGAAAAATTTGAATGTATGCTTGTAGACACTTTTCTTTTTTTCCTCTTAAAGTCGGCTAAAACTCTCCCCATTATGGATTCCTGATGCCAGTTTTTCTTCTTCATGAAAGTGGTGTAAAGACTAGATGACCAGAAGGAGATGAATTAAAGCCACTCGGCAAAGCTTTATTGAAAATACACACTCTCGGCGGAACCCACCCGTCCATCAGAGTGTCTGGGAGAAATGGCGCTGGGGCTCCGGTGTAGGGAGAATTAGAAAAAGCCCGGTCAGGAAGGGGAGGGCTTGGGGGGCTGGAAGAGAAGGCCAGAGTCATCCTGGATAGGTCAGGAAAACCCACTGATTGACAGGAGTCGTGTCTACTGGTGACTATCAGCATCTGGCTAGCCGCTCCTTTTCACAGCTGCTGACTGCAGCTGCCCTGATCCTGGACCCTGATCCGACCTAACAAGTGGTTCTTAAACTTTGATGGGCATTAGAAACCATCTCGAAAGCTTGTTAAAACACATTTCTGGGCCTCATTCCCAGAGTTTCTGATTCAGAAATTGAATTGGTGATCAAAAATCTGTGTTTCTAAGAGGTTTTCAGGTGATGCTGATGTTGCTGGCCTGGAAACTACCCTTTAACAGCTGTAAACTCATAAGTTATCCTTTATTTCATAGGGGAAAATGTTTAAAAAAACTCATTCAGTTAAAATTTCCTCAAATAGATAATTATTTCTCATGACTTTAAATGATGATTGAAGTGATTTTTAAAAATCACAACAACAACAAAATACTATAGAGCATGCCAGAGCCCAGTAAAGAAAGAGTTTTTCTCTCTCCAGTCCAGTCTGAAGATATTTTCAAATCTCAAGACAATTCTCTGGAAGAAGTCTGAAGAACACTGGGCTCTCCATTCCAAATAACACACCAGCTGAAATAAGTTCTAAAGGATTGTAGCACTGAACCCAAGGTGACATTTATTTTTTTCTCATGCTGTCCATACTGCTTCCCATTATGGCTACAACATTCATAGATAAATACATTAAATGAGATATTGCTTATATTTCAATTAGGTTTATTTTAATAATATTTGAAAGTATGATCATTGACATGGTTTAACAATTCCCAGCTTTAGTTTTGTCTGGCCAAATATTTTGATAAAGTGAGAATTTAGTCTAAAAGTGGATTGGCAAGAAGCATGATTTGTGAGACCAGATTGGGAGTTTCATCCAATTTGGATAGAAGCCCGTCGTGACTTTTGAAGCTGGCATTAGAATTCCCTTTGTCTAACTCCTTCCTTTATCACCTATAATCTAGCCAACAACTGAAAGAAAGATTTGAGAGAACTTAGGAAGTAACTAGACCATTACATCTTCATGAGAAGGCTTTATGCTCGTTTCATTGACTCCTCTCTTTGTTGCAGTTTGAAATGCCTATTATACTCTAGATTTATCCAAACCCTCCAACACAAATCTTTCTTTCTATACTTGCTCCTTCTTTTCTGCATTATAAATGTCCAAGCCTCTCATATTCAAAAACAATTCATTGATGCAATCCCCTCATGCTGAATACTGAGGTTGTTACCAGTGTTTGCTATTTGGTATCACATCCTACTCGTTCTTTCCTCAAAGAATGTAATTCTTTGTGTGATTCCTCTCACAATCTCACAATGTGATTGTGAGAGCCGGCACAGTGGTGCATGCCTGTAATCCCAGCACTTTGGGAGGCTGAGACAGGAGTATTGCGAGTTCAAAGCCAGCCTGAGCAATGGCGAGGCATTAAGAAACTCAGTGAGACCCTGTCTCTACATAAAACACAAAATAGGGCTGGGGAGGTGGCTCAGTGGTCGAGTGCCCCTGAGTTCAATCCTTGGTACCAAAAAAGAAATGTGATTGTGGCACATTTTTGCATGGGATACTATTCCTCTATTAAAATACTTGTAAATCTTGACATGGAAAAATATTTCATAATATGTTTGAATTAAAAAAAACCCATCTTTTTTACTAGGTAAAACTCAATAATTTTTAGAAAGAACATAAAGCACCTGTTATTTACAGTTTATTTCTTAGTCATAAAGAAGAGTATGTATGTGTTCATGGAAAATACATGGCAATGGTCAACTGGATGGTTCGGTATGATTAATATTGATTATAACTTTAATATCTGGGTCTTTTGTGCTTTATAATAAACATGTACTATATGTAACAATAATTATAAACTGCTTAGAAAAATAAAATATACCACATATGAAAGTGTTTGCCACTAGAAAGTTGGATTTTGAATTTATTTCTACTTTCGAATACTTTGATTTTTTTTTACATCGGTACTAAGTGGTATTTAAAGTTAGTATTAAAATGAATTTAATAATATTAAATACTTACTAATATTAAAAGTATTTGCATTAGTTTGGAGAGTATAAAATTAATGTTTAAAATTATAGTTTAGGTATATGCCAACCATATTTAATTTCAGTAATATCACTTTCTATGCAAAAACTTCAGGGTTTTCTCCTTCCTAATAATCAAAGCTTGACATTCTTAGCCTCAAAATCAAAGTTTCCATGACCTAAGATATGTAGTTACTGTTTCCCATGCTGTCTCAACAAGATTTCAATGTCCTTGGATGGAGTACACTCTTTTCTGAGTGTACTTAACATTTCATTTGTCATTTTGAGGGCCTGATTGCTTTTTCTTGTGTAGAATTTGTGCATCTGATATCCTCAACTTTATTTATTGCTTGTGATTGTGAGACATAGGAATAAAAGTTAACCTTCAGTAGATGAACTAGTAAAATCTATCCTTATAATGAATATGGCCAGTCATTTAAGGAAAGAAAAATAGATCTGGGTAGAATCCTGCCTTAGTCACTTATTGGCTGCATACATTTATGTAAGACCCGCTGTCTCATTTTCCTTATTTAGAAAGTTGAGGAAAATGGTATTTGTGTTGGAGAGGATTCTGTGAGACAATTGCATAAATAATACATCAGTGGAGTACTAGTTATCCACTATAACATCAACTTCAGTGGTTTGGCTAAGATAGTTCACCTACCAGGGATTAGCCTTGAGGTAGGCATCTATAAATAAGGAGTAATTAACTACCCTAGCACAAGCTCCTTTGCTAAGGCTGTTGCACCATTTGTTCCATACAGCCAAAAGGGGGAGAGGAAGTAAGACCCAGAGTTGCGCATATCATCTCCTCTTCTGTATCACTGTGCCCACGCATAGTTGCAAAGGAGTCTAGGCATTTGAGTCTATGGTGTGCTTGGCTGAAACTCAGGAGATAGGTCCCTTTACTAACAGAAGAAAGGAAGAACAGGATCAAACAATAATCATAACATAATTATATTTTGAGGGGGTGGGTACTGAGGATTGAACCCAGAGGTACTTCCCCACTGAGCCACACTCCCAGCCCTTTTAATTATTTTATTTTGAGGTAGGGTCTTGCTAAGTTACTTGAGGCCTTGCTAAATTGCTGAGGCTGGCTTTGAACTTGGGATCCTCCTGCCTCAGCCTCTTGAGCCACTGGGATTATAGTCATGTACCACTATGCCTGGCTACAAAATCAGGATTCTGAGCCTGAAAGACTGTAGTCCTGATACAACTGGGATGACCTCTCAAAAATAAATCTCTGTGAGAATTTCTGATAGCTTCTGTCCGATCTCTCCTGTAAAACCCTTCTATCTAAAGGTATGTTACACTGTTAAAAGCTCCTTAAAGGAGTGGGACTATGTCTATATGTCTTATTTAATGTTTAATGTGTCGCCCATACTTTTCCTGTTTTCTCTTCTAGGTTAAACAGAGGAAAAGCACAATAACTCAATAAGTTTCAGTTGTTGAAGTTTGACTCTCTAGAAGGTACAATTGAAGTTCAGGTTATATGTGTATTATGATTTATAACATATATTTAATGGCATAAGAAAAATGCAGAAAGAAAAATCTTGTTTTAACACCTAGCTAATTTTTCAGTTCTTTGCCATAAGCAAGTTCCTCCTGTTTCTACCATTGGGCAGCTATCCAAGAAAAAAGGGCAGTTAGAATGGCCCCATTTCTTCACCATTGACCCCACAACAATCTAAAAGTAGTAGTTTTTAAACACAAGGAAGTAGCCTCTGCCAGTGACAGTGTGTGGATGTTGCTACACATTTTTAAGTGACAAAGTGCTGCTGTATGGCAACTTTGAGGGTCACAGGACACATGGTAAATAAAGAAGCATTCTGTGTATTCTTAGCCTTTACAATTTTATTTTAAAACAGAAAATTTCATGTTGTTTAACACCTACTTTTAAACAGAATGGTGCATTAATTGAATGCCTTGTCATAACTGTTATAAGATCTGTTAGAAAAATAAACATCTCACAACAATCTACAGTGTCAGCTCTTTAATAAATACATAAAACAAAAGTTAGTAGTCAGAGTTATATGAACAAGTTCATAGCATATTATGTGAAATTATCATATCCTCAATCTTCAGCATCATTTAAGGCAATTTAACTTTATGTATAATCCAAAGCCAGAAATAATATGAAACATGTTCAGTAAGAATTTGTTTCTTTCTTAGAGCTATTTTATACTCAAAAATTTTAATTTAAAAATACATTCTATAATAAATTTCTTTTATACAAAGGCAGTACATGTTAAGTGAAACAAAATAAGGTTATGTTACTGATAATTTAAAGTTATTTCTAATTTTCTTGCAGAGGTTTAAAAAACCTTAATAAAGTAGCTGATAAATGTAAAACAGTTTAAAGGTATGTTAAATATACAAAATGAATTTCTATATTAATATGTGCAAATTTGTATATCTTATAATTTAGAATTAAAATATTTTAAACTAAATATTTTTTAATAAAATCTTGGTACCATGCTTGTCATTGTGTGGAACTCATAAGAATCACATTTGTCTGTGGCATAGTGTAAAGTTGGTCAAAGATCTTTACACGTGTCACACATTTTCTGTCCTTGATTGCAGTGGTTATTTTATTGTGTAAGACAATTTTAACTGAAGCTGGTTGTAGAGACCAGAAACCTAATTAATAGAATTAGCTTCCAAAGATAAATTTTATGCAGAAAAATACATCAGGTAGATACAAGAGTAGTGTCGTTACTCTCAGGTATTTCAATAAAAGCTGCCCAGAGAGCTGAACAATTGTTTCACATAATCAAAATAATTTAAATATGCAGTTTTAAAACAGTCATTACATGGGCATGAAGGGAAATTTATCAGAGCCAAGGAAAACATCAAAATAACCGAAAAGATAAAGAAAAATAAAAATGTAGGAGGACGCAAGACCAAAGTTGTTTTCCACAAGACTGGTTGTATCATATTTTCTGTCATTGATAAAGGACATACAAGATGCTACAAAATCTAATCACTATGGTTTCATGGAATGTTTTTCCAGTTAATTTTGTTTACAAGTGAGATGATCATATACAAAGAGTCCCTTTAGAAAGGAATAGAAGGAATAAAAAATGTTAAGAAAAGTGCAAGAAACTTACCCATTCTAGTCAGTGAGTATTGCTGAATTCATCACCACTTAGCATAACACATAGACAGGACCTGAAGGAGCTTTTGCAACTTAAAGATATGCGGAAATCTGGCTTGATAATCACAGTTAAACTCCCTATTGAGTTGTATATGATTCAATTGTATTGAAAATTGACTTCAGATGTTATCATAAAGGAATTCATAAACATTTAAAAGAAAAGGAATATCCCACACCTATGTATGTTTATTTAAAGGTGAATTAGTGTAATATTTATTCAAGTACAGTTTTCAGCACTGCACCTAAGATGCCAACAATTTCAGGAGACATGATGGTTTTGAAGAGGTTAAATTGAAAATGTGTCTCAGAATCAATGAGACACGCATATGGATGTGTGTGATCAATTACACATAATCAATTTGCTATGGAGGAATTTTAAAAGAAAAAGCAAATGATCTGAAAGAATGCTCAATCTACATTCACTTGAGAAGGCTTGCATTGCATAAAACCGAGTTCTTAAGGTCATAGATAAGGATAGCTATAAATTAAATATTAAGAGTGAACAAAAGAGAATACAATATGCACATGATTGGATCTGTCTTTGTTCAGGAGCATAAATTCAAATGAGTGTTAAAATAAAGAAGAAGTGTTTGGAAATGAAGAACTTAATTATGCCATTAAATTCCATTATTTTTCACAATTAGGCTTATTGAGCCTGAAGCTTTAGAGAAATCTTGGGAAAAGTAAATGGAAAAAAAAAAAAACAACAAAAAACAGAATTCAGGATACCAGGAGCAATATATTTTGATAGAGAAAAGCAATATAATTTCATAGTCCATCCTGAAATATTTCAGTATCTCATGGATGCCTTTTGTTACATGTAACAATATCTTCTGTGGACATTAAGTGAATGTTAAAAAAAAAAAAGGAATTTATTCTTTAGTGAAGTGTTGAATCTGATTCATCCACTAATGTTAGTGTTTTGAGTTTTTAAAATTTGCCTCCAGAGATATTTAGTTTTGTTGCTGCTGTGGTGGTGGTTGTTATTTTTATAAATCAAAGCTAAATTGAACATTTAGAACATAATCTGATTTTTAGTGAATTTTTATGTGTTCCAGAGAATGTCTATGACTTAATAAATACTATCAAATTTCAAAGAATATATCCAACACTTCTGAGCACATGTGCACTACAGTGTAAAGATGCCCTAGAGAAATAAGTCACATACAGTTGTACTGTATTGTGTATATGGCACATTTTCATAATCATTACATATGTGAGGGCATAAAATTGCTGCCGTACCAAGATGTGTTGTTCAAGCTCTAAATTTTGTTAATAATTTAAAATTGTGTTTAATATCAATGAATACAAAAGGCTCCTGTGGTCATAGTAGTAGAAAATAGGCTCTATTTACATAAATTATTTAATCTAAGAATACCCTGTTTCCCCTTATCTCTTAATTAATTCTAACTAGTCAAATATTAATTCACTTCTCACAAACCATTACACAGAAAAAATATCAATTATTCAAGTAAAGTATAAGCCCTAAAACCTTTAAGAATTAGTTCTTTAAGTAAGGGAGGGAAAAGGAAAAGGAAAAAAAAAGCACAAGACATTTGGAGCATAGCTACAATCATCACCTAGCTTTAAATTGCCTACAGGAAGTTTGTCCCTTCCTATGTTAATAGCTTGGTCCATTTTAAAGTTAGTGCAAACTAGTGAGGGTTTAAAAAAAATAAATCCTTGATTTGTAAGGATTTCATTTGCTTAAGCTCTTTTGCTCATTTCCATATGGAAACTAGTTTGTAGCTCATAAACATTAAACTGTTAATATTTAAATTGCCAGCATTTTAATTAAAGGATATGTCCCACTTTTTTCCTTTTGGGAGGTTGTCAGACATATATTTATTTATGTATTTATGAAAGGATTTATATTTGATAGGCTTAAAAATACAAATTTTACATTATCTTTAGTTACCAAAGTTTTCTTACATGAATCCCAGTATTGAATTATGTCAAGGTCCCCAAGTCTCTCCCTTGGGGAAAGAGATGCAGTTCAGTTTAGTATTATAATTGCCTGGCTACAGAGGACAGCTCCTGGAGCTGTTGTTTGTTGGCTCCAGGAAAACTTAACATGTGTTTCAGTTCTCTTTAGGGTTGAATACAGGAGTGGAAATGAGTCTTCATCTAGAACTTTCACTGAAGTTCTGGAAGACAGCAAATCTGAGAATTACAAGATGTTTTAAATAAGTTGTTTGGTTGTCATAGGTAAAATTCTGGACTGCCCATTTGACAATGGGCATGAAGTCAGAAGTCCATGAAGTCAGACTGAGTAAGTCTGTAAGGATATGGTGATTGTGGAGAAGTTTCCACTGGGGAAGGCATAACTCGGTATTCAGGTCTTGAGTTGAGCAGGGCACAACCCCAGAGGGTACTGTTTATACACACTAGTGTGGAGGATTTCCCCATATTTCCGCCATGTTGTTGTCTCTTCTCAGAAGCGGATTAGCAGGAAAGACTAGAGGCCCATTATGGACAATTCAATTGGAATTACTCTTCTCTGCTTTTTGAAAATTTCTCATGCCCATATATTTAAGACTTCAGTAAATCAAATTTAAAAATATTTGCCAATTGAATATTTTAAAGTTCAAGAGGTAGCATAATATTGTGCAGTGAACACTGGCCTGCAATTGGAAGACAGAACCCCTTCTCTAATGCTGCCATTTTATCTCCTGGGTGATTTTTAAGAAATCATTTAAACTTTTTAAACCTCAGTTCCTTGACTGACTAAAAAGGAGAATTATTTATTTCTAAGATATTATCTACCCACTTCCAATTTTATATTCTTATGAATCCTGGTGAATAAGTTTGGGGTGATTTGGGGCAAGAATGTCCTTAGGCTGCACTGAAGGGCAAAAGTAATATAGCTCTTCATTTGAAAAATGTTGATATCTACTTGGACTCAAAATCTAAGAAAACTCACTCAATAGTGTAGAACTTTGTTGAGGCAGAGTTTCTAAATATCTTGTGAATTCCAGCCTACAGATCAGGCAAAAGAAATAGTGAAAAAATCCATCCAGTTTACCAGGTAAAAAGATACCACATCTTCAAATAACGAAGCTATTCAGGTTTACATGATACTTTACAGTGTCCCTTATTAACATTCATCTTTTAAAACCAGTATTCTAATAAAGTGACATTGTATTACAGGTTTTTATGGCAGTAGTAACTTAGCACTTATTTAATCCAGTAATCTGCGATATATATAAACTTGTCCTGGAAAGAGGAAAAACAAAATATAAATGCAAAGAGGAAAACATTGGCATTAGTATCCATTTTGTGAAAAGAAGAAAACATAAACACACATGCGTCAAAGTACACAGTCTCAAAATCAGTATCCCTTATGATTAAGGTTCTATGTGTTCACTTCCTGAATGAATGAAACACCAACCATTTATTCATCTAGCTGTTTCTGTCCAGTCACTGTCAATTGCTGAAGCGTTTGGCCACTTTGTTATGTAACTACCAGGTTATGTTTTTCATCCACATGTTCTGGCAGAAATTACTGTACCCTTGTAGGGACACTAGGCCAGCCTGTCTCACAGCATCATGTCTCTCTGGGAAGTGTAGGAATGGCAGGTACCTGTAAAGTGTAATCAGTGCTCTTCAGAGGATCTACATTCTATGCTGATCTAAATAAGTTATATATTACAGTAAAGTGCTACAATGACACTAGTCTCAAACAGTAGTAAGACACATTTTTCTCTGAAAAATTCAGCAGCTGTGTGAGTCACATGACATTGAGGATGCTTATCAGTCTTCATTCGAATATACAACCAGGAACTGGCATGATCTTGAACAATTTTTCTCCTCCTGTGACTTTTTAAATTATACTTTTTTAGGAGCAATTATTTAAAAATCCAGTTTTCCATAAAGTGTTCTTATATCTTTTTTAGAAGTTGCACCTGAAAGTCTCATGAGCATTTAATTTGCTGATATCCATTTTTATTTCTTCAGGTTTTTCACGGCGGTAGGTTACTGTTCTTGTGCAAACACTTTGCAGAAGCAACTTATCCTTGATGGAGAAGAAATATTATTATCAATTAAGGGCCTAAATGTTGCAACTAGACAATAAAATACTGATAATTTTTTTTTTTAAATTCACTGACCTTTTTTGAGGCAGACACTCTGTAATCTGATGAGGACTTAATTTTATTACTATTCCATTGTAGTATCACCTGCCTAATGATAAGGACTTTAAGCAACCCAATCAGGAATGTAACTATGAATATGATGAAAAATATTCTTAAGTAGCTTGGGTTAGATAAACATTCTGTAATAAAGCAAACAAATAAACATTAAAGTGAGTCAATCAAAGAATTCTATCAAGTAATCAGTGTTCACATCTTGTGATAGAACCACAGATCTGTACAAATTTGCATTTTCAAAACAAGTCAACATTACTGTTGACTCAGAAAAGTAAACTAATTTTTATTGCACATTTATTATTAAAATATTTTCAAAAGAAAACTTTCCTTTGGGAACAGCTACAATGAAAATATTTAATAACATCATTTCTTTCCAGCTTGATTCTATAATTGTCTTAGCTGGAATATGTCCAAGTCCCTTACCCAAATATAATTGTATCCATGACAGAGAGGAGCAGTTTTTGTGGTGTGTACTTTTGAGCACCAAGTGGAAAATTGGATTTAAAAAACTACAGCTCTGGGCATTAGCATGTGTTCCTCTTGTTAGGCTTTCTCTTCATTTGTTGCATACCAGTAATGGAAAATAAAGTAAACATCTGAAGAGGCTGAAATCAGCACTACTCTAATAGATGAATAAATATTGCCTCTGAAATCGCAGCGTAAGGTTTCATTATTATCATGCATGGCTTCTCCAGGAAATAGGAGTGTCCAATTTGAGATAATACACAAATCTCTTGCTTTAATTTTAATTCATGTACTTTTTACTTCTCTGTTAACCACATCTGTTCACAAAATTCATTCTGTGTTTTTCCAGAGACAAATAATTACTATCTGGTGAAAGAAATACCCTGTTAAGACAAGGGCCATGTTAGATCTCTCCTTTAGCACCAGGTCTTTGGCAAACTCTCACTGGAAAACCTGCAATCTCTGCTGTTGCCAAAGGCATCCCTCTTATCTTAAAGGAACATGGTTGCATAACAGACAAGTATTCCACAGAACTCACCCACTGCCCCAGATTCATACAATTCCTTCCTAGCTGGAAGAGACATTGTGTTCCTCTGCCCATTTTACAGACTTTGGGGACCTTATGTTAATTTCAAAGTATCCCTTGTGAAGGTCACCAAGAAGAGGACCTGCCAAAGCTGAGAATGATGCATCATCCAATAATGGGTGATTTGGACTAAATTTCCAGCAATGACCAAGTATGCTTGTGAATAAAGCCAGAACTCAATGACAAGGGCATGGGTCCTCTCTGGATGTGAAAACTTAATGGAGCTCAATTTCTTTTGGTCAGTAATAAGAAGTCTTGAAAAAAAGATCAGAGGCAGACCATTCATTAAGTGGAAACACCAGATGCTGGAGCAAGTCTTCCATTTTTACAGATCTCATGGAGACAGCATCCAAAATGCTGTGTTGGAAGGTGGTACCTTCAAGTCTTCCATAGGGAAATGATCCCCAAATCTTTTCCCCCCAACAGATTGTTATTTCTCTTGGCTGCTCTGGCTACTCAAACAAGCTGAGGTAGATCCTCAAGGGAACACAAGGCTTGATCCCACTTACTGGCTTCTGTCATGGTGGGAGCTTAGCCAGAGAGACTGAAAGAAGGCCCTTGAAGTGTGATTGAGAGGACAGATAATAGAGGTGCCTAATAAGTGCCCTTTTCCTGTCCTTGCACAATAGACTTCAAGGGAAGGGGAAACCCTCTAGCTCCTGATATAGTTCAGAAGTATTTCTAATAGGTTAGGACAGAGAGCAATTTCAGGGCTCAAATCTGCATGCATTTTTAGAGGTTATTATGGATGGTCAAACATCTACCCCTGGCCCATAATTTTCTTAGTTAAGGTTGAGTCAGAACTTTTCCTAGGAGCTTTAAGGAAATACTATTTGTGACAACACTTAAGTCACAGTAGTGTTTACTTAAAATAATAAATGACATGTTAATAGTAAGGGTCCTATTTATTAGAAAGGCACTTAGCTTTCAGGAGTGATCGCTGCAGCCCCAGCTGGCAGCACATGGGACTCTTTTTGGAGCCAAATTCATCATGAGCTAAGAGCAGTGCAAATGTGAAACAAAAAGGAAAAAATAGTTCTGGAGAATGTTTATTCTTCTCTGTAGTTTCTCCAAGGGCTGGGATTTTTCTTACAGGTTAGAGGAGAGACTTGAAATAGTAGAAACAATGGAAATGTTTCCAATAAAGACCTGATTTCTAGCTTAATTTTTACCTCTTGTGCAGTTAGGAATTCTTGTCTAACTCCTTTGTACACCTGTGCAAACTGGGTTCCAGCTTTTTGAGTTCTAATGAAGTTTTGTTTAAAAATAGCCTTTGCTCATAACTCTCACATGATTTTTTCCATTTATGAGTCATCTTTTACTTTAGATACTTGTTCCATGTTCACTGGCTCATTAATATCACACAACCCTTTGAGACTGATACTATTTATATCCCCATTTAACAGATGAGGAAACTGAGGCTCAGGGACATTTTGCAGGAGGACTGCTATTTCTTAACCAGTAATACTTAAGGTTTAATAAGCCCAGGTCTTCAGACTAAAAGTTCCATATTGTTTTCATTGTGCCACATTTATAATCATTCACCCCTAAGCTGTATCATACAAGAACGAGAAGTACCAGGAAGGAATGACCCTTTGCATGTTGAATAGATTACAAAAACAGATCATTGGTACTTGAAATTTTATGGCTTCATCTGAAATGTGAGAGTAAGTGCAAGTTAAAGGAAGCTCTGAACTGGAAGCAAGTTTGGGTTATGAAGGAAACTTATGGCTCCACCATCCTTATCTCCCAATGAAGTGAATCTCTGTAGGGAATCTGTATTTTTGGCTCATGGAAGTCTCCCTAGCCAGTCCATTTGGATGCCCCTTCATGGAGGAACACAACATGGAAACGGAGTAGTGAAGATGAGGTGGGAAACCTAACTACTCAGGAACATCATCTCTGGGAGATTTCACAAAGCAAATCACAAACTCATTACATTTTGTCTATGAATGCATGCAGGGTTTTTTTGGTTTGTTTGTTGTTTTGTATTTTCGTGTTGTCTCAGTAAAGCTGTATTGTGGGAGCACTTATATAGGGTCCTCGGACCAATCACGGCCCCGAGGTTACAACCAATGCGGAGAATGGGAAAAGAGGGAAGGGAGGGGTTGAAGATATAGGGAGTGCTCCCACACTGTATAACAAATAAAGAAATATTTCATATTGAAACCAAAATTGAAGTTCTTAGTCCTTTACTTAATGTGGTTCATTATGGAAGTTTTAGGGGAATGTGGTCCTCTGCAGATACACTATAGTGCTTTCATTATGAATCTTTCATTTTACCTGATGTTTGATGCTCATAATGCTGGTCCTTGAGAGCACATGAGGTTTTGCACTGATCAAGTATAGCTTGAGACAGATTGTGAGGGTGAAGGCATTGCATACAATTCCTGTGAGGGGAGTTTAAAACATTAATTCTTTTAAAAGGAGATAAGCTGTAATATTTTATAGGAAAAATAAAATAACAAAATAACAACAAATAGATACTGCAGATTTAGATTAGGTCTGTTTGAAATAACTCCATAATTTTGTAGAAGTATTGCATTTCCAAATGATTTAAATAAGTGACAATGCATAATTCTAAAAATCTTACTTGAATTACACATTTGAGAGAGTAAACATTTTGAAAGCAAACTGGAAGGTACAGTGACATTTAGATTGGTGGTCTTTAAGTAGGTCTCAGACTGTCATTGGAAAATTAATAATTAACACAAAACAATTATGTCACTTTCATTTAGCCTATCACTTTTCATTTATTTATCACTTATTTCTAGAGTAAGTCATAGCCACCATCATTCTTTATCATGAAAATATTAAAAATAAAGCACAATGATAACCTAGTTAACATGTATTCTATAGTCATCATGTACCAAATACAAAGATGTGTTTTTATTTTGCTTTTTACACAGCATTTAATTTAATTCTTTCACACAACTTTAACATTATTTTCATCACTTTATCATCATTATCATCATCCTCATTTTTTGTGGGGGATACTGGAGATTGAACTCAGGGGCACTCGACCACTGAGCCACATCCCCAGCCCTATTTTGTGTTTTATGTAGAGACAGGGCCTCACTGAGTTGCCTAGTGCCTCGCGGTTGCTGAGGCTGGCTTTGAACTTGCGATTCTCCTCTCTCAGCCTCCCTAAGTGCTGGGATTACAGGCTTTCGCCACCATGTCCCGCTCATCATCCTCGCTTTTAAACTCAAGAAACTGAGACATAGAGGATTTTAACAACTTGTCTTACACAATTAACTAGTCATCAGCCATGTAGCAGACAGCCCCTATTTTCCAAAACACTTTTTCAAAAACAAAGGCAGTGAGTGTCTGGATTTATTATGATGCTTCCGCAGCTAGTTATTGGCCAGAGATTGGAATCCAAGTCCCCTAATTTCTCAAATTTCTCCATTCAATTATTTTTTAGCATGGAGGTAACAATTTATCTGATAGCAATTATTGGGATTAAGAAAGAACAACCAACAAAAACAGCAGGCTGCTTTATGTCTGTGGAAGACCGACAGCTCATACCAGTTTTCACTGCAGGCCGTGTGACAGGTGGGACAGTGCTCACAGAAGCGGCCGATGCTCCGGGGATCTGTGCACTCACACCTGCCGCACACACACGTGCCTCTGCCGCTGCACACCTGGCCCTTTGAATTGACACACTGCTGGGAAGATGCTGAGGGGCACTGGCACTGATCCCCTTCCCAGCCGCTGAAGCACTGGCACCTGCCCGCTTCACACTCGCCATGTCCTGCAACCAAGACACACCACAAGCCACATTAGGAAGGCCGCTGACTTTGTGAAGTTTCCAAGCATGGAGTCACTTCCCAGCTCCATGGAAATGCAGTCAAGTGAATGGAAACAGCATCATTTTCTATTTGTCTGAGGAGTGCCAGGATTTAGGAAAGATGTTCTACGATCGATAATCTCCCGTACTAATATACTGTGCTAACAAGTGTGAAGGGGGCCCCTCCTGGGGTGGCTGCCCGGCTCTCTAAATATTATACATACAGTTTTAAATTAAGACACAGGAATATAAAGAAGTTCCAAAAGCCAAAGTAATGTCATGTGACATGAAATCAGAAAATAAGAGTATTTGATTAA
The DNA here is from genome assembly GCA_004024805.1 of Geosciurus inauris. Lineage (NCBI taxonomy): Eukaryota > Metazoa > Chordata > Mammalia > Rodentia > Sciuridae > Geosciurus > Geosciurus inauris. Next base: position 60,751 of record PVHX01003452.1, on the reverse strand, counting down.
TGACTTCCATAATCTACTCTCAGAGTCTCACTATTGTTAAGGGCTGGAAATGACTTTGAAGGACTATGGGGTAAACTCTTCTAGTGCTTCAGGGTGGTGAGGGCTATATTTAAGGATAAGATTTTCTGAGGAGTCGAAATAATTATCTCACATTGTCAGAGTAGTATTTAGTAGATTATCAGGGCAGTCCTCATCCATGCTGAGAGCTGTTATTAGGTGGCAAATGGCAACAGGAAAGGAAGGTGTGTGTGCGTGTGTGTGCGACAAACTGAGGAAACACTGGTTATGCATAATTAAATAAATTTTAGATTGTTGAAAGTGTCCAAAATTTAATCTATCAATGTGATTAGAAATCTTCAAGAGGGGGTACATTTTACAGGATTGTGCAGTGTTTCTCAAGCTTATTTTGCTACAAGTCGACTAATCCTCCTTTCGTCCTCCTCTCCCTCCCTTCTGTTCCTTCCCTTTTCCTCATTTCCTTTCTGTCTTTTATTGCTGAGCACCTTACAAGTGAACTGTCCCACAGAGTCAGCTGTTGGATCGGCTCAGCTTGCTAAGTGTAAAACTAATGAGGTCCAGGTCAAACAGATGTCTGCCAGACCCTGCTCTTCTGTACAGATTGCATGCTGAATCCTGGCCAGCCAACCTGTGAACATGTGCTTTTATTCCCAGGGGAGACTAGAAGAGACAATGCACGTCAGGCCTGTAACTTTCGCTTACATACAAACAATTCAAAGCAGATTCTTAACTGCTTGTGGGTCAGTAGTAACACAGTCACATAGAAGGGTCAGTACATGATTTTGGATATTTTGCTGCAGACACTAGGATTCTCAATGTATTTGAAATGACTTTGAGAGACTGACAGCTGTGGAGAAATTCTTTCTCTTCCCTGTAAAATAATATTTCCTTTCCTTATAAAATATAGTAGACAACAGCTGGTTTAATCTAAAGTCATCTATAATCCACCTTATCTATGATTTCAGCTACAATTGAGTAACTTTGAAATATAAAACGTTCCATGTACATAATAGAATAAAAAGATAATTTACCATCACATATTTAGGTAACAGTTTGAATTTTTACCTTATGCAACAATATAAAATTTTTTATAAGTTGTTACTTTTCATATCTTTATGGCAATATTTCTATTCATCAAGAATTTAACAAATATTTAGCTACTACAATGCAAACAACTAAAAAGGCATTTTCACGGTGAGTGAACATATTGCATGAACTCAGGTGACAGGTAGTTTAATATATTTAAAAACAATATTCTAATACTCAAGCATTGCATAGATTTATTGGACTCTAACCTGTAGGTGGCAGTAAGCTGAATTAGACACAAAGTAATCTTGATATTTTCATTTTAATTCATTTCATTTTAAAATGTGGTCTGTGTGTGGCCACAAAGACTAATAGTCTAGATTACTTAATAATCCAGTGTTTTCTTGAAGAATGCTGTCCTCTGGCAATTCTGTTGCTGGTAGTGGTCCAAAAATAAACTGCTGAGGTTTAAATTACCACAAACTCGCAATACCATCTATAAAGATGCTTTAAGAATTTTCCAATGAATGAAAAGCATATTTTTATAGCTCACTCCTCCTCATCCTGACAGAAATAAAATCCTCTGAGCAAGCTGGAATGAGTAGCCTTTTGCCAGAATGAATCAGACCCTTGTAGAAGAATACCTTCATTCTTCTGAAAAACGTGTCAGCCATCATTAGTAATATCCCCTTCTGGGATATTCTTTCCAAGATCAAAGAATATTTGAGAAATACAATTAATTTTAGGTTTTTATTTTGAAGTATATCTTGTGTACTTTAAGCATAAATATTAAAACTCATGCTATAACTGTTGCTGTGACCTAATTTTGCAGACTATGAAACTGTGAATATTAAATTTAGATTCAGTGGTGGCAATTTGAAACGTATATTTAAAGATACATGAGCCTATATGCTACCAAGATAGCAGTGAGTAAAAACTACCTTGTTTGTATTTATACTCACCAGCACACAGGTTTCCATGGTGATATGGACAAGAAAAATCATCCTTTTCACAGTATTTTCCATACACTTTTCCAAGCTTTATTTTGTGACATAAACACTTCCCACAAATACAGACTCCTCGACCACTGCAAACAGGTTGGTCCTTGTGTAACCTGCAACTCTCAGATGGAAATACATCTTCATCAAAATTGCATTTGCTTTCATCACACTGCAAACACTTGGAGTCGAGGAAAGCTTCATCCTCACACTTTCCTTTAAGTCCTCTGTGGTCCTCACACTGACAGCTGCAGCGCCTGTGTATGTGAATTTTAGTGGTTTCATTGAAACCAATAGGTTTGATTTTTGCATAGTTTTTTCCTCCGGTGACGTCACATTTTTTCATTGTAACTGTTACATTGAAAAGAACCTAAATTTAGGAAGAAAAAGAAAATACAATTACATCCTTCAACATTTTTATTGCCAATATTATATCTGTCAATAATATTTAAATAAATAATATAATACCATCTTAGATAATTGTTTATAAAATACCCAAGCAAGTTTTTTTCACATGTAGATGCAAAACCTCTTCTAATGCCACTTATTTTCTGATCAATAAACTAAAGAATTAGAGGAAGCAATTATTGCTAATTGCCTATAATAAATACATCATTAAACAGACCTGAATCTGCCTATATGAAGTGTCCACTTCACCTTCCTATTTTCAAGTTGGACTGAAATCCGTTACAATTTAAAAACAAACTGCACTTTTTGGTTGGGAGTTATGTTATATAAAATGATATAAAAGAACTAAATTTAGGCTTCAACATGTATTAAGAATTTGACTCAGTCTTAGAATTTGGTGTTGGTGCTGTACTTGAAATGTTTTTGTCTTAAGAATGTTAAGGATTAACAGATGTGTAGGATAATAATCTCTGCCATTATTAATAGTAGAGCAAAACTTGGGGTTTATATAATTAAGAGGTCAGATGACTATTCCTTAGAGTCACACTGTTTATACAATTTGGTTGAAAATCAAGGGGGAAAAGAGATGTAGGCAAAGAAAGAAAAAGCCCAAAGAAGTAAGAAAACCATTCTTCCAAATTTGAGATTTTTGAAAGAATTACTTCATTCTTTTGAAAGCAACTTAGTGTTATCTTATGCTAGACAAAAATTCTATTTAATGAAAATCAAATGTGCATTTTGTAAACTGGTGTATGTTCTTTTGAACAAAGTCCAAGGACTGATTAGAGAGGAAACTACAGAATTAGAAACTTGCAATAATTAATTTAAAATATACAGCTTGTAGGCACAATTATACTACCCACAGATTCTAAAATTCTCAGGAGGGCAAAATATATTCTAACTAAAGAGAAAGTCTTTTATTGAGGATGTTCTACCTCTTTCCATCACTTTTTCTCTCTATAACCTGACATATAAGCAATTAATAAAATTATAGAGGGAGCTGGGAATGTGGCTCAGTGGTAAAGCAGGAGTGAGGCCCTGAGTTCAATCCCCAGCACCACAAAAAATTAATAATAACAATAATAATAATAAATACAATTATAGAACCTTGCAGTTAGCAGGGAGATGAGAAATCTTCCAGTCCAATCCATCTGCTTAAAAATGAGATAAGTGATGCCCCAAGAGGTAAATAACTCCCTGGAGATCTCTTCACCCCACAAAGATCCCTGTGTGTGCCTCTCTGCTGTGCCAGTTCTTGGAGAATCCCTGCTCCTCTAGTCCTGTTTCCTGATGCTACTCTAATTCAGGCCTCTCTTCTTGACCTCTCATTTCCACTCCTCCTTTTTTATTGTTCTCAGTGAATTTCCCTACCTGGTTATGAACGGATTGAGGCAAATACAAAGTGAAAGATCCTGAGATTCTTAGTCTTTATCAATTGCTCCATTCTTCTCTGCAGCTTATTACTTTCAATATCACATTTACCCTGAGAATGCACAGATCTGAATCCAAAAAATTGTCATCGCTATAATTAGGATACCAGTTGTATAAGGAGATGTGATTTCCTCTTCTATACCAATTGGATCACCTATGTTTAAAGTTACTATTATTAAATAAGTCTCCAATATAATACATACTTATTTTAACTTGAGGGTTCAAGAGAATAGTTAATTGAGTTAAAACAAGAAGATGACTTTGAGAAGAGACAATAAAAATTACTTTGAAGTATAAATGAGACTCCTGGAGTCAGCAGTTAAGTAAATTATTTAGAATGGTTTGGTTTTTCTGTGAGAAAGCCTGCCAAACCAATTTTAGCTTATTTTAAATAAGAAAAACGCACACCCACATACTTCGTCATTGCTTGTCACATTTCCACATCCATCAGTGCCTGGCTTTCTGGCCCCATCTGGACAGATGGCTGTGATGTTGAAATAGACACCTTGTACCTGGTTTTCCACTTGCACTTTCACTTCTGAAATGAGTTTCTGTGGAGACATCGTCTTTTAATTAAATGCTATAATGGTTTCAAATATAAGCAATGAAGCAGAGTCAAGCTTATCCAATCACTCTAGGTTTGATTTTTAACTAGATCAAAGAGTCTGTCTCAATAAAAGGATGAGTAAATACAGTGTTTCCACATAATGACCCAATTATATTTGAAATGTATAAGAAATACTGAAAGATTAGATTATCTGCATTTAAATGGTTCTATTTTTCCATACATATCTATGACTGTGCATTTTGATTACTTCAAAACTATTTCTCACTCTGCCTGATACAAAAATTATCTTTTAAAATCCAATGTTACTTGTATATTATGATAAAGTTTAAATAAAACACTGAGAACATGTATTACAAAGGGTGAATGTTGACAGCTAAAAACATTTAACATGCTTCTGACAGATACAGCTATTAAAGAAACATTTTAATTTCAAACACTTTAGACTATCATGAAAGCTAAACTGCCTTATTGATATTGAGTTGAAAGGTACATTTTTGGAAGGAATGACCTAACAGACCCGTTTCTCCAAGAATGGCTTAGAATTTGTGTTAAGTCCCCAGGGCTTGCTTTTGTCAATCAAATTTATACCAAGCCTATCAAATAAAAAAAATAGATTAAAAAATTTTATACCAAGCCTCAATTCCAAAATAGGGTTTCTATATTAGGCAGAAAACCATTCATTCATTTACTCACTCATTTATGTACTCATTCAGTAAATGATTTAATGGCTATCATGTATTAGGCACACACTAATTTCTTCTATCACAATCTCTAAGTTCCAAAGGATCTAGCTGCCTTAAATATGTTCTTCAGATCTGTGTGCATTTTGTCCCACAAAACTAAGAGTTAACTATAAGCAAAAATACTTAGCTTATACTTGTAAACAAAGGAATAGAAAAATGACATGTGTATCTAGAAAAAGCAAGTGGCAACATAGGAAGAAAATGTATTTTCAGAGGATTCTAATCCTTGAATAGTTTTACTTTTTCAATGGTATAATCAACAAAGGGATTTGTGCTTACTGATTAATAATTGAGCATAGAATTATGGTAGCATATCCTTAGAACAAGATACTTTCCTCAAATTCATGAGTATTATTTGGATTAGGGAAGACTATCTCAGCAACTCCCCTCTCCATTTTGAGGCAGGGTCTTACAATGTTGCACAGACTGGCCTCCAATTTGCAATCTCCCTGGGTAGTTGGGATTATAGGCCTGTGCCACCATGTCAGAGAAGTCACAAACTGCAACTGTTAATTGAATAATTCTGGCAAACAACTTCCAAGGATATATAAATGATGGATATAAACTAATTTGTCAGATCAGAAGGAAATGCCTAATCCAAGGAGCATGCTCAGTTTACCATTCAGAAATTCTGTTTAAGACTTTAAGATAGTTAGGCCAGTGTTTTTTAGGCAATATATAAAGATAGATCTCTAAAATATTTCCCAGTTTTAGGATTTAGAAATTAATCTCCTGGCACAATCTGAAGCTTCTCTTTTAATATCTAATCAGCAATGAGACAGACTATTTTTCCCTGGGGTAAGATTCTTCAGTGAATTGAGAATTGTTTCTGTTGGACTGTGAAGACAAAATTAAATTTCAGAAGAAGTCTGAAAATATAGACACATAAAAAATAATAACAGAATCTCAACCAAAAGTAGTTGGCCAGAGTGAGTTTTTGTTTAAATTGACTCCACTGTAAGATCAGTCAGAACCACAGTAAGCTCAGGCATTCCATATCTGTTCTAGACAAAGAAAAAACATGAAAGCAAATTCTGCTGTCTCCTTTCCATGGATACCATCTGACACATAGGTGAAAAGTTGTCAGTTAATGCTCCTTGTTTGGGGCAATAAATGGTCTCATACTATAACAATTCAGGCCAACTCCTAACAGTGTAAGCTCCTTTCTTATTTGGATTGTTCTCAGAAACTGACTATTGATGGGAATATATTGTATATTCATTTGATTTTTCTTGATAAAAATCCCTAGTCATAACACCCTTTTGTAAGTGAGAGATATCATTTAAGATGTTCTTCCTTATTTCATTCTACATAGTTTCAGACAGGAAATAAAAGTCCTCAGCAAAAATAATTAGCATGATTTATTTTCCTTTCAAAGAATAACTAACTTTCAACAATTCTTCATTTTCTATCCTGTGTCTACTTCTTGGCTTTCCCTTTTGTACACAAGTTGAAGGCAGGTGTTCCTTGAAGATGATTAGAGGAGAAATCTGAAGTCTTCATGCTTCAGCTGGTCTTTACACTACTCAACTATACATGTTGGAAAGGGAGTCAGAGAATTTGGGAAAATGAGAATTTGTAACTGGCCTGTAATTCAAGGTAAAATAAAGCAAGCTTGACACTATGTAAAAACAAACAAAGAGAAATAGGTGATATCACATAGCAGGAAGCACCTGGGGCATGGAGTTGAACACCTGGATTCTGATCCTGTTTCTTCTGATTAGCTGTGTGACCTGTGGTTAATCTGCTTCACTTCTCTGTTTCTATAAATATACAATGAAAGTACTAACACCTGCCTAGGTGAGGATTAAATGAAGTCATGTATGACATCAAGCCATGACCCAGTTTGAGAGACCAAATGTCTCTTTAAATGTTTTGCATTCAGTTGTCCACTCTTCACAAGACTGATGAGAGCATGCAACCATAAATTACAGACTATATCTGTTAAGGTGATTTTTTTTAGTCAAACTTTTTTGACAAATCTACTAAAATAATTGACTGAACAATCAAATGACTGATCATAGAGAACCCAACAAAATCATCTTAGTAATCTCTATGTCCCAGAAAATTCATTTCCTCTGGTAGGTTGTTTCTTTAAATAACAGTGTGCATTTTATAATTTATGATAAAGCAAATTATGCAATTTCTTGGTAACAAAGCACTTTCTGTAGCGATGAGTAGGTAACTCACTGAACGTTGGATTTGAAAGGAAATTTTGAAAGTCTCAGGCCCTGTGTTGGTTTACTGTCAATGAGACCAATGAAGTTTCCCAAGGGACCACAGTAGTTTATGCTAGCACCAGGCCTGGCCCCCATGTTCCCAGTTCCTAATTTTATGTGCTTTCTATGACTCCTCTTGAGATGGTGGCACTAGGTGGTACATTGCCACAGTAATGTTTATTCGGAAAAAATTGTATATGATATATACATACCTTGTAGGCTTCTACTACCAAATTGTTGAGGTTAGCAGCCTTTGATTCTATCTCACCAGCAATGGTGCCAGGCAAAAGGGGTAGAAGGTCCTATAAAACATATCAGCTGTATTTACACAATGGCAAACTCTGCAGTGGTTCAGTGATCAACAAATATTTAATATTTTTCCAGTTATCAGTGGAAGATGAGACATTATATGAAGGAAAAAAAATAAGATATGAAAATATAAGCAACCTGGTAGGACTGCAAACCCATATATCCATGAAAAGGTTGTGTGTGTGTGTGTGTGTGTGTGTGTGTGTAAATATGCATGAACTTGGGTGTGTTCATCCTGAATTACATGATGACCTAAATATCTAATCAGAAGTAGACCAGAATTTCCAAAGCATCTTCCATGGAACATAGCCCTAAGAGACTTTGAACATGAACAGGGTTCTGAGGGCAAGTAAGTTTAGGAAGTTCTGTATATCTTTCTTCTATTCAGAGATCCAAACTGCACATTTGCAAACTAAAATGTTGAGTAGTCCTGTAATTTGTAAATAACTGGACTCAGTTTAATGCAGCATTTCACAATGCTTCCTTAAATACCAAATTCTTTTTTTATGTAATATAAATATTTTGTATAACTACTGTCCCATGGAATGGCCTTTGGGACATGTTGTGTCAGACAGTAGGAAAACTCACAAGTTCCTTGAAGTGGGAGCTTCAAGGAACAGGACTTTGTGATGGGTAGTGCTTACTAATTATGGAGAAGATGCTAGCTATCACTAGTGAGGATGAGCAAAGGCTTACAGGGCTACAGGAGGAAGAAAAATAGTCTGACTAGAATAAAGGTGCATATTTATAATGGATCAGATTATGAAAGTCTTGAATACACTTATTTACTCATTTTTTCAGTTCACAAGCATCATTAACTTTTTACTATATACCAGTCATATTTAAACACTATTTGTTATCTCAAGTCATAGGGGAAAATGTACCACAGATTTAAACAATTCTTTTATTAATAGATTCCTTTATTGAGCATTTATTATATACTACTTTGGAAATGCTAACTTACTAGACCTCATAGTTTCTGTCCTTATGGATCTCACAGGTATATAAATGATGATTCCTCAAAACACTAGACACATGAAGCATTTATGCACAGGAGCTATTAAGCAGGATACCCGGTAAGGACTGCAGATCTGGGAAGGTTATCAGGGGCTGTTTCCTTGAGGAGCTGAGTTATAAGCTCTTCAGAAAATATGCTGAGTGGGAGTTAATCCAGTCATGAGAGAGAATGACTTCCAAGTATGGGGGTGGAGTGGGGGCAGCAAGAATAAAAGCACAAAGGAAAGAAATAGGTTGGTGAGTGCATGTGCGTGGGAAGATCAGAGGCACTGCTGGAGGGACAAGGACAAGGTAGAGGATAGAGGCTGGAGAGATAGTAGATGCCAGATTAGAAACTCGGTCCTCTAAATCAGAAGGAGCCCCTAGGCCATTTTGTTCTAGAAAATACTGTGGACATACTTGTGATTTCAACAGATTATCTGGAACTCAGGTGCAGAATGCATTTGGGGGATGGGTTTCAAGGTTGTTAGCACCTACATAAAGATGGCTGATAGAGAAAGATCCCTGGGCAGCAAAACTGGTGCCTACAAGGGTGCGCGTAGGACTCAGTAGGGCTCATGGGGCTTTTGGAACCTGTTGATTCTACTTTGCTCACAATTTAGTTAATAATAAAAACAGTTTTATAGTTTATCAGCCAGTGGAAAATTTATAGAGGACTAGGGCAAATCTGCTAGAACTAATAACTCTTCGAAGAAGCAAAAAGACAGAGAAAGAGGAGGCAAAAGCTATCAAAAGCTACACAGTATTCAAAAGTCAACTATTTAGCTTAGAGGTTAAGATCACAGGATTTGGGTTGGTAGAAAACTCCAGGCAAGTATTTATCCTCCCAAAATGTTTCCTCATCCTAAAATGAGCAGATTAATAACACTGCCCTCACTGAATGATGCTAAGATCTCAGATACATTAGTGTTTCTGAACTCAGTACCTGGCCATAGTTAAGTACTCAGTAAGTAGATGTTGTTCCTCTTGTTATTAAAATGGTTAAAGTCATTTCATTTGGCTCAGAGCCCTGCTTCTGTGGATGCTAATTTGTCATTACCTTAAAGAATGGCTTCATGGTGTATGGAAATCACGGAGTGAATAAAGTCTCACCATATGTTTCTAAGGGAGTAAATGATATGATTAAAGTGGCACTTTCAGATGACAAGTGTGGTTGTTGGGTGTTAGGTAAACCACAGAACACCAGTCTGTGGGCAATGCAAATGATTTTAAATATCTGTTGAAACCAAAAGAAAACGTAGTTTCTCTGAAGTTTTAAAAAAATAAGTAAGGGTGCTAGTGGCTGGCCAGTAGGAAGAAATAAAGATGGCAAAGGAGATGAAGATCTGGTGGAAAGTGACACACGTTGGAAATGAGAGCACCACAGCATCATAGAAACGAAGAAAAGAGATTCTAGAAGACAGACCTTCAAAGACCCTATAGCAAGGCACAGAAGAGGAATTCTACTTTGAGCAACTGCCCCAAAGGATTCAGAACACCACTGAGACCACACCTGCAGAGGGGATCTGGTTGGCTCAGTCACTTCTATGGCTCTTCTTGATCCTTTATTGTACAACATAGACCAAAGCTAGGTGTGTTGGTGCTCTTGAAAATCAAGAGGATAAGTCCCCACCTTTAACCTATGATGAGAATATGTCATGGCTAGATTATAAGCAGGAATCTGCACATGAAAGGTACAGAGATGGAGTGTGAAGTACTTTGACCTGATAAAAATCTTTCCCGTTACTGTCAAATCCATCCTTTCCTTCAGTATTAGACTGTGCCCATGTATATTGAATATAATTCTCAAACAGCATTTAGTGGACTCACTTGGGTCTATGTGTTGCAAACCTAGTAGAATTTGTACTTAAGTGCTAATTTAAAATACAATAAAATGCACTTTAGTCAATATATTATTAAATTCAGATTGTACAATTTCAAAATCCTTATCTCTGCTTCCAAGAAGTGCCCTAAATTCAGCTACCAATGTAAACATTCTAATTCTTATGTTTGGGAATTGACATACCTTATACCAATGAAACTGTTTTCCTTGAACTGCAAAAATGACATTAATGTTGTTGTCTATTAGTTTTTCTGAAAGTTGGCCTAGCGAGGGATGTTCCTGTAATGGATAATAAAATAAAGAAAGGAATGAAATTTTGTAGCTCAGCCCCACACACATCCAGACAGCTATTATAAAGAAAGCCATGTGACTTATACAACAATGTACTTACTTGGGAAGGGTTATGGTTTTACTAGAGACATTTAAATTCTTTTCATATATAAAATCAATATTAATGCATTAAGGAAAATTTATAGACTAAAGCTCCCTAGAAATCTCGTTCAGTATAGTACAAAAATTGACCAGGACCTCTTTAGATTAACACTGGACTCAAAATGATACAATTGAAAGCCATTTTAATATTCAGAAATAGAGACACATTAGTGACAGTCACATTCTGAAGCAAATTCAGCAAGGGTTGAAATGCAAATGCTTGTGTTTATATATATGCCTGTAAACATATGTACACATATATGCCCGCACATCCACATGTGTACATGTGTGTACACACGTTTTTGATTTATAACATGCTATAGTATAAATTCTCTTTAGAAGTCTAAAATCCTATGTTCAAATCACAAGTTTGTCACTTTATGACAAAAGGTCTCACTTCCATCCTCTGTATCGTGTGAATGTTATCTTCCTTCTATGTCTGCTGGCAAGATTAAAAAGGTAATAATAATATGTGAACTATTTAGTGTAGCTTCTTGCATCTAGTAGGTACTCAAAACTAATGGCAACCGTAACTTTTCATTTCTAACTTTTTATAAAGTGTAGATTAAAGTTCTTTTAATTTATTATTATACTTCACATTTTTTTCAAATGATATATATCATACACCTGTTTTACTTTGATGAATAGAACATATGCAGAGCAGTTTGTGGCATTCTTTGTGGCAGTGAGAAAGCTAGAGATGAGTAAGGTGAGAGGAATAAAATTTATTTTAGAAAATATGAGAAATTGACAACCATACAAATTACTATATAAAATTATATAGTTAGACTTAGTAGCTGTTTTTCTTTCTATAAATGCTCTTATAGGAATTAAAGTGACCGTCTCAACTAACAAGTTCATGACTAGACTTCTCTCAGAGAGATGATGTCAAATTCCACCTTGAGTAGCCTCTGTCTATTTGTTGGTGCTGATTGCATGAAACAAGGTTTTTGTGACTAAGCCTAGCCAGTATCATATAATTCAAGTTCACATCACTCAATAGTTTTGCTCTAGGTTGCACTCACCAATGCTTTAAGAGAAAATTTCACTAAATCAACTTGGTGAATATCTCTGTATTTTTGTAACTACACAAACTTTGTACAAAAGCTAAATTAATTACTTTCCCTTAGAACCCAAGTTCTGTGGTCCACATATCAAATTTATGTATATAGACCTAAGAAATAGTGTTCAAAAAAATCCTAACAGGGCTGGGGTGTAGCTCAATAGTAGAGCATGTGCTTAGCATGTAGGAGGCCCTGGGTTCAAACTCCAAGAGAAATCATGGCAAATATATGTTCACGTCTACATTATATTGTGGTAGAGGCAACCCAAATTTTCATGAGTTGCATTTAAATATGATATGATACCAATTTATAAAGATCTTAGAAAACAAACAATTTTGAAAGCTTATATTCCAGTAAAATAGAAAACCCCGAAGACACTGACAAATTCCTAGAGACATATGACCTACCTGAACTGAACCAGGAGGACATTCATGACTTAAACAGATCAATTACAAGCAAGGAAACAGGAGATGCCATCAAGAGCCTTCCAACCAAGAAAAGCCCTGGACTAGATGGATTCTCAGCTGAGTTCTACAAGACCTATAAAGAAGAACTAACTCTAATACTCCTCAAATTATTCCACAAAATAGAAAGGGAAGGAACCCTTCCAAACTCATTCTATGAGGCTAGTATCACCTTGATTCCAAAACTAGACAGAGACATGTCAAAAAAGGAAAATTTCAGACCAATATCCCTGATGAATATAGATGCAAAAATTCTCAATAACATTTTGGCAAATTGCATACAAAAGCATATTAAAAAACTAGTGCACCATGATCAAGTGAGGTTCATTCCAGGGATGCAAGGTTGGTTCAACATACAGAAATCAATAAATGTAATCCATCACATCAATAGACTTAAAGATAAGAATCACATGATTCTATCAATTGATGCAGAGAAAGCATTTGACAAAATACAGCACCATTTCATGTTCAAAACACTAGAAAAACTAGGGATAGTAGGAACATACCTCAACATTGTTAAAGCAATATATGCTAAGCCTAAGGTCAACATCATCTTAAATGGAGAAAAATTGGAAGCATTCCCTCTAAAAACTGGAACAAGACAGGAATGCCTTCTCTCACCACTCTTATTCAATATAGTCCTTGAAACTCTAGCCAGAGCAATTAGGCAAATGAAAGAAATTAAAGGGATACGAATAGGACAAGGAGAACTCAAACTATCATTATTCGCAGACAACATGATTCTATACTTAGAGGATCCAAAAAATTCCACCAGAACACTGCTATAACTGATAAATGAATTCAGCAAAGTTGCAGGATATAAAATCAATATCCATAAGTCAAATGCATTTCTATACATTAGCAACAAGTCCTCTGAAAGAGAAATTAGGAAAACTACTCCATTCACAATAGCCTCCAAAAACATAAAATACTTGGGAATCAATCTAACAAGAGTGGTGAAAGACCTCTATAACAAAAATTACAAGACACTAAAGAAAGAAATTGAAGAAGATCTTAGAAGATGGAAAGACCTCCCATGCTCTTGGATAGGCAGAATCAGTATATTAAAATGGCCATACTACCCAAAGAACTATACAGATTCAATGCAATCCCAATTAAAATCCTTTTTAATTGGGATTAAATCCCTTTCTTATAGAAATAGAAAAGGCAATCATGAAATTCATTTGGAAAAATAAGAGACCCAGAATAGCCAAAGCAATCCTGAGCAAGAAGAGTGAAGCAGGAGGCATCACAATACCAGACCTTAAACTTTACTACAAAGCTATAGTAACAAAAACGGCATGGTATTGGCACCAAAATACACATGTAGACCAATGGTACAGAATAGAAGACACAGAGAGTAATTTACAGAAACACAGCTATCTCATACTAAACAAAGGTGCCAAAAACATTCATTATAGAAAAGATAGCCTTTTCAACAAATGGTGCTGGGAAAATTGGAAATCCATATGGAGTAAAATGAAACTAAACCCCTATCTCTCACCATGCACAAAACTCAACTCAAAGTGGATCAAAAACCTAGGAATTAGACCAGAGACACTGCATCTAATTGAGGAGAAAGTAGGTCCAAATCTTCATCATGTTGGATTAGGCCCCAAATTCCTTAACAAGACTCCTATAGTACAAGAAATAAAAGCAAGAATCAATAAATGGGATGGACTTAAACTAAAAAGCTTCTTCTCAGCAAAAGAAACTATCAACGAGGTGAACAGAGAGCCTACATTCTGGGAGCAAATTTTTGCCACACGCACATCAGATAGAGCACTGATCTCCAGGATATATAAATAACTCAAAAAACTTAACACCAAAAAAATAAACAACCCAATCACTAAATGGGCTAAGGAGCTGAATAGAAACCTCTCAGAAGAAGATATACAATCAATAAACAAGTATATGAGGAAATGTTCAATATCTATAGCCATTAGAGAAATGCAAATCAAAGCTATTCTCAGATTTCATCTCACCCCAGTCAGAATGGCAGCTATCCAAAATACAAGCAACAATAAGTGCTGGCGAGGATGTGGTGAAAAAGGCACACTCAAACATTGCTGGTGGGACTGCAAACTGGTGCAACCAATCTGGAAAGCAGTATGGAGATTCCTTAAAAAACTTGGAATGGAACCACCATTTGATCCAGCTATTTCACTCCTTGGCCTATACCCTAAAGATTTAAAAACAGCATACTAGAGTAACGCAGCCACTTCAACGTTTATAGCAGCGCATTTCACAATTGCAAAACTGGAAGCAACCCAGATGCCCTTCAATAGATGAATGGATAAAGAAACTGTGGTACATATACACAATGGAATATTATTCAGCAATAAAAGAATAAAAGTATGGCATTTGCAGGTAAATGGATGGAATTGGAGAACATTATGCTAAGTGAAGTAAGCCAATCCCAAAAAACCAAATGCCGAATGTTCTCTCTGATTAGTGGATGTTGATACATAAGGTAGTTGAGGATGAGGAACACAGGAGAAATGGAGGAACTCTGGATGGAGCAGGAGGGAGGAGGGGGTAGGGAAAAGGGAACGGGTGTAGTAAAGATGGTTGAATAAGATGGTCATCACTACCCTAGGTGCATGTATGAAGACACAAATGGTGTGACTCTATCTGGTTTGCAACCAGAGAAATGGAAACATTGAGTTCTATGTATGTACTACGACTTGAAATGCATTTAAATAAATTATTTAAAAAAAAAAGATCTTAGAAAACATACCACATGGGTTTGCATAAGAAAAATTCTGCCCAGAGAAATCCTTAAAAATGTAACTTTAAAGCAATAGAAAAAAAATACCTCAAATATAAATTCTGCTAGCTAAATTCTTATTCCTGTTCCTAATAAAATGTATAATCTAAAAATAGATTTATGACACTTTGAATTATGCTTAGTAAATTAAAGAGAACAAGTGAGGTAAGTGTGGATATATTGGGATTTTTGTCTTGATGGCAACTACTTTTCAAATATTTTTGCTTTGAAAAAAAGAGTTGCAACTTGTCAAATACTCTTCTTCATTCACAAAACCATTCATATTTTGAGAAAAATTTAACCCATATATTTTTAACCAGTTTATATTTAACTCACATAAAATCAACATTTAAAGAACGGTCATGAATGTACACAGCTTTTGGAGCCTTCTTAATCTCCTTCCTTCCCTAAGTAGGAAGTCATGTTGACCAAAAATACACAAAATTTAAATCAAGAATGCTCTAGTTTGGTTAGAAGCTTATTAAAAAGTCAGATTTTTTTTTTAAGTTTGAAAGAACACATTCTTTGAACCCTGGAGAGAAATCAGTTTGAAAAGAAAATTCCAAGTACCTTGAGGCATATTTTTTAAAAAATTACAAATGTATAACAGATGCTTAAATAAACCACCACTGACAAGAGACCTCTGGATGAATGACCCATTCTGAAGTCCCTTCCCCTTTCCTCCATGAAACATATCCTTTAAATATCTTATCTCCTGTGTTTTTTACTTTGCTGGAAGGAGAACAGACTCCCTCCCAGCCAGCTGTGCTGTTCCGTGATGGCACTGCTCCTCAAGGCTCACTCCCCCTCTGTATAAATGGGTTCACATTGTTTCTCCAAACTCTGAGAATAATTAATAGAGATAACAGACATTGCAGGGGCAAAAGAGAGAAGGCAAAACAATATGCCAAAACAGCTACTAGGTAGTGAGGGTGGTGGAAAGTAACTCATAAATGTCAGAAGGCAAGAGGGCCATGAAAGCTTCATTAGGGGCAAGTTCAGTTAAAGAGCTAACTGTGGAGACACATGGTAGAATTTTAACAATGTATATACCTAGGGGGACAAAAGGGAAGTGTTTAAGATTCCCTTCACCTTCAACAAAATTAATCATTAAAAGTTTATAAAAGAATTTCAAATTTGTAGTATTGGATATTTTAATATTTTAACATTTAATATTTAAATAAAATATTGTTATTTTAAATAAACTTAAATAAAATATTGTTATTGTTAAATAAAATATTGTTATTTTTTTTAAGTTTAATTTTTAGAGGAGAGAAACAAATAACATGCAAACAATGTGATAGCAGAGATTTATTTGTAGATGAAAAGTTTGGAGCATATGTTGTGAGGGCACATCCACTGCCCTAGCCTCTGTCCTATCTGCATGGCAGCACAGTGGCAACTCCACAGTCCAGGATTTCTCAGCATCAATGCAATTGACATTTTGGGCTGGATATTTTCTGGTTTGAGGGGTTGTCCTGTGTGGTACAGGATGTTTATCAGTAACTCCAGAATCTACCCAACTAGCAGGTGGGTAGATTCCATTCCCTGGCTGTGACCACCAAAATGTCTCTGGATATGGAAAAGTCCTCTGGAGCATAAAACCTGTAAAAGGTGGGGCCTGGTGGAAGGTCACCAGGGCATTGGGGGTGTTCTCTCAAGGGGATCGTGGTGTGGGACTCTTGTTCCTTCTTCTTCCTTTTTCTCCCTGACCACAGGTGAGAGGTTATGTTCTACCACTTGCTCTCACCATTATGTGCCACCACAGGTCCAAAGCAAGGGAACAACTTGTCATGGACTAGAACCCCCAAAACTAGGAGTTAAAATAACCCTTTGTCTTTATAAGTTGATTATGCCAGTCTTTTTATAGTGACAGAAAGGTGACTACTAAACAATGTGACTGGGCATCTTAACCTTTCTGGGATCCAGTTCCCATGTGCATAAACTGGTAGAAATAGCAGTAGGTGCCTCTCATACTGATGGTGACGATAAGTGTGTTAATGCATAAAGGCTTTCACCTACCATTCCATAATTACCAAGCCTGAGTAAAGTTGAGTGGGCACTCCTGTCCTTATGTCACTCTGCTTGGCATCCACAGCTCTGCAGGGAAGTGACTACAGGTGAGGGACTTATTCCTTAGTACCTTCATTTTCTCATTTATAAGACAGAAGTAAAGCAGTAGGTCCATCTCACAGGGGTGCTGAGTGCTGTTACATGAATGTTAAGGGCCAGACACCACACACTGCTCAACAAAAGGCATTTTTTAACAAAAGATGCTTAATAAGAAGCATTACTATGTATGCTAGATACACTCCTTGGATTAGCCTTAATGGACCTGTCTCACTTATTAACCCTTCATAACTGACCCCTTGGATATTTGAATTTGTGGTACTTGCCCAAAATGGTACCAAGTGTACTCATAATACTCTACTTACTGAAGGAGTAAGTCATGACACTCTACTTACTTAATAAAGTAAGTAGACATCACAGTAGGAAATATTTGGTTTAATGCTGTATATTGTTTGCATTGGTTGACAGACCCACACCAAGGCACATTATAATGAAAATGCCTAACATACAGAATAAGGATAGATTTTAAAGGCTTCAAGAAAAAAATATCAGACTATGCATAGGGAGAAACCAATTGGGATCTCAGTTGATTTCTCAACCCAGACCCTCAATGATAGGAAGTCTTGGAATAACCTATACCAAGCTCTGAAAGAAAATGGATGCCAACCAAGAAAGAATCCTATATCCAGCAAAACTAAGCTTCAGATTTGAAGATGAAATAAAAACCTTCCATGGGGCTGGGATTGTAGCTCAGTGGTAGAGCACTTGCCTCGCATGCGTGAGGCCCTGGGTTCGATACTCAGCACCACATACAAAGCAATAAAATATTAAGACATTGTGTCCATCTACAACTAAAAAAAAAATTTAAAAAAAAAAAACCTTCCATGATAAACAGAAGTTAAAAGAATTCACAACTAGAAAGCCTGCACTACAGAACATTCTCAACAAAACTTTCCATAAAGATGAAAAGAAAAAAAAAAGTGGAAACCAGCAAAGGGAGGAACTACACTAAAGGAATAATCAATCAAAGGAGAAACTAATTCAAATTAAAAACTAGAAATAAACCCAGATGAGCAAGAATACAAACCATATCTCAATAATAACCTTGAAAATTAATGGCCTAAACTTATCAATCAAAAGACACAGACTGGCAGACTAGATTAAAAAACAGGACCCAACAATATGCTGTCTCCAAGAGACTCACCTCACAGGAAAAGACATCCACAGACTGAAGATGAAAGGATGAGAAAAACATATCACCCACACGGGTAGCATAAACAAACAGGGGTTTCTATCCTCATATCAAATAAAGTGGACTTCAAGCCAAAGTTAGTCAGAAGGGACAAAGAAAGACATTCCATACTGCTTAAGGGAATTATAGGTCAAAAAGACATAACAATCATAAATATTTATGCCCCAAACAATGGATCATCTGCATACATCAAACAAACCCTTATCAATTTTAAGAATCAAGTAGACTACAATACAATAATACTGGATAACTTTAATATGCTTATGTCACCACTGGCTAAATACTCCAATTCCAAACAAAAACTAAACAAGGAAACTATAGAAGTAAAAAATACAATTGATAATTTAGATTTAACAAACATATATAAAATATTTCATCCATCAATTACTGAATACACTTTCTTCTCAGCAGCCCACAGATCCTTCTCTAATATAGACCATGTTATGTAAGCTATCACATATGTTGGCATACAGTTGTAATATTTATTGCCTTCATATATTTTTAGAATCTGTGGGGTTATTTTGATAGCTCCCTTTCCATTGATATTCATTTTTGTGTTCTTGCTTTTTTCTTGATTAGACTTACATATTTTTTATCAAATTTTAGCTGTTTTATTTCTTCTCTAATTCATATATTTCTTCTATTACTCTTAGTTTTTCCTTCCTACCACATAATTTGAAAATAATTTGATTGTTATTCTAGCTTCTTTCTGATACAAGTACTTTAAGTAATAAATGTTCATCTGACTACTGTTTCATCTCAGAGATCCTGATATTTTAAGCTTTTATTATCACTTGGTTCAAATCACTTTTTCCTTTCTTTTCTTGTGCTTTCTTCCTTGACCTCTGAGATATTTATAAGTGTGCCATTAAATTTTGAAATAGTTGACATGTGTGGGTGGGCCTCTATATATCTTAAGGTGATTGATTTTTAATGTAATAAATCACTCAGGAAACAGCCTGCATGATTTCAAAATTTAAAAAAAAGTAATGGAAATGCTTTTAATATTGATTGTATTGGTTATATATATGTCAATCTGATTAATTACATACTTCAAATATGTGCATTTTATTGTACTTCAATTTTACCTTAATAAAGCTATGGAAAAAAATTTAAAAATACGTAGAGTATTGTAGGAGAGAGACAAATAATGTGCAAGCAATCTGATAGCAGAGTTTATTTAGAGCTGAAAATTTTACAGCAAAATGTTTTATGGGTAAATATGATTTAATCAGAATATCTGAATTAATTAGAATATTTCTTTCCATACATTTTCAAGTCAGATTTGAATCTTATTGTGCTATCTTTCTGAACTTTCATTTTATCTTATTCCAGAAGCATTATAAAAGCAAATTCAGGCTCCTCTCAGCCTGGGGTAGGTAATTTCTGCATACAACCTTTGCATTCCATGAAAAAGAATTCCAGCTGAATATTGCTGCAGAGATCATTTCCTGGCTACTTTTCTGAGAACGTGAAGAACATTCAAATTAGGTTTCAAAAAATGAAGGTAGAAATATTCTCATGGTGTTTATAATTTCAAGCAGGGAATTCAGCAAGCCCCAAGCTGAAATCAGACATTTTGCTAGCCTTACTGTTGCTGTTACTATTGTACTGGGGATTGAATATAGGAGCACTTTACCACCAAGCTACATCCTCAGTCCTTTTTAAATTTTTTAAGAAATTTTGAGACAGAGTCTCACTAAGTAGCTGAGGACGGCCTTGAACTTGTGACTTGTGATTCTCTTGCCTTAGCCTCTCCAATAGGTGAGATTATAGGAGTACACCACTCTATACTCCTGTATATGTGTGTGTGTGTGTGTGTGTGTGTGTGTGTGTGTATTTAAGGTGCCTGGCACAAAACAAGTGCTCAGTCAATTAGCATTTTTATAGTATGTGTTCAAGACACAGAAGCTGAGAAGCAAAGAGATATTTAACATTTTCTGAAGTTGAAGAACCTATTCTTGGTCACGGAGCTGCAAAACATTAACACATTTCTTTACTAAAAGATTACAATTATTCCCTTAAATGGAACTCTGTCTGATAAAGTTATAAATGTCTTCCAGACCTTGATGATGTCAAAAATGCCTCTATCAGATTAAAAAAAAACTGAAATAAATATAATAACTTTATAAATCTTTGTTAACTTGCATAGCGAAGTTATGGATAAAATTAGTTCAATATGTTCCAAAGCTCTCTTTATCAGAAATTCTAGAAAAATTGAGTGTAACTCATGGTAAAAATAAAGTTCCCTAAACAAGTATACTAAAAGTCAAGTATATGTTAAAAAAAACGCTGGAGAAGAGGCAGTATTGACTATCTGTATTGCAAGGAAGCATAAGTGTGCAGTCTCTAACTGCCCTCTGCAGTCCTGTCTCATCATCTAAGATGCTGATCCAACAAGGCTGCAAACAGAGGCATGAGCTGTGAAGTCAGCAGCAAGGAATTATAAGGAGGTATGTGGAAAAATGGTGAAGATTCATTGACCATAGAGTGACGGGGCACAGGAGAAGCTATGTGGAAAATGAAACATCGGGCCTAATCTAGGGAATACGAGTCAATACATTGCATGCACTTGTACATACCATAAGGAGACAGTAGACTCTTGCCTATTTGAATCCCTCTATTCAGGACCAAGAATCATATCAACATCTGAAAATCCCATTGATAAGGTTCGCTGGATGACCTCCACATTCTTGCTCCCTGGTCTCCTTTCACTGTGACTGAAGGTCATTGTGCTATTCTTGGCTTCTACCAAGGGTGGGGTGAATGGTTTCTAGGAGGGCTCTGACAGAGGATGGGAATAACCCTGGAGGAGCTGGGTGGGGAGACAGGATGAAATTCTAGGCCCTCAGTCTGAATAACTTAGCTTCTATACCATTAACAATTTTATATTAACATCTACCATTTCAGAAGCAATGCCATGCTTTAAACTGTCATTACTAATGGGCAAATTTATAGAAGTACATTATTACTCAAGTTTTATATTCTGGCATTTAATCTTGCATAAAAAGCAGTGGAAAATGTAATTATTCAATAGTGTAATACCATTTGCCGATAGACATGTACAAATATGAAAAAGGTGTAAAGAGAAGTTACTTTAAATTATATCTTGTTTTATAATTTACATAAGACAAATCATCTGGTTTATAGTTCCACGAGTAAAGAGTTAAGAGTGCACACTAGAATGTTAAGAAGTGACTCTAAGAACATTGTTTCCCTATTTCTTCTACTTTTTGGTTGAGACATTGACAAAGTGGTTAAGAGTACAGATTTTAACATAAGATTGAGATGGACTCAGCCCCAGATTTGCAATTACTAAGTTTTAAGCTGTCTGTCCAGGCAACTTTCACTTAGCTTTTCTGACCCTCAATCTTTCTGTTTGTAAAAGGATGATATATGACCACCCTATAGAGTTGCTGCACAGATAAATTTAACACTATATGCAAAATGTTTGCTATGTTACTTTCAATTAATACATACTCAAAAAATGGTAATTGCTGTTACTATGGGGTTCACATTGATTTTCATGAAATAGCTATATGTCCAAAGAGTAGAATACTGTCCTCTATGATTTAGACATACAAAAGATATTTTATCAATTATTTCTCTTCATAAATAAAAGAACCAGAATCTTGGACCAAGAAGCTTGGATCCTATTCAACATTACTGGTACTGGCTACTGGAAACAAAACCAGGAAACAAAGTGTTTGATTACTTGTCTAACTAATACAAAATTTTGAAATTTCTTCATAGTAGCCAAATAGCAGAGGATGAGGGTCATTTCAAAATGAGCAGGTAAACATGCCTAGAGTCAGGGTCAAGGTAGACTTAGACACAGGAGGCTTCAGGAGCAGTTGCATATATTGTATGTACAAATAAATGCATGGCTAAGGGATCCATCAAAATGCTTTAGCTTCTTTTGGTTTAGGGATGCATCCTTAGAAAAGAGAGGAATGAGAATTCTTAGGAAGAGGATCCTTTAAAATACAGACCTGAGATAACTGAAATAAGAATATTCTACATTATTAACAAGCACATTTCTCCTTGGTTTGCTCAATATATCACACCAGTGACATGTGGAAAGGTCATTCCTGAAATAGGTGAAATAATGACAAGAAAGGTAAAAGAAGTTCATGATAGTTTGTTCAATTTCCTGACACTACAAAAACCCGAACACTGTCTAAAATTCCATCAGAATTGCAATTTACTTCTTTAAGGTTCTCTATGGCGTGAGATAGGTCTAAAGTTATGACAGCATTTTTTCTTTTTCTTTCTTTTGTCTTTGCCCAACTGTCTGTCTTTGTTTCTTTTTTTTTTTTTTTGCTCAATAAATCCTCCCCAGAGGAGCATCACTATCCTTTCAAATACATGGAGATATGACTTCAGTAACTGGGCAAAACTTCAAAACAGTAATGCAGTTTGAGAATAATGCCATTGTTATTTCTCCTTTTCTTTTAAAAAAGCTTCTCTTTGTCTCAATAGAATGGCTCCTCCAGTCTCCTCCACTCCCAATAAATAAATTAGAATTCTACCTCAGATGAAAGGAGGTTAAACAGAAGAAAGGATAGATAAGAATGACTAAGAAGCAGCAGGTGGATCTGCCAAAGTGCAAGGCTGCAGTAGAAAAGAATTAGCAAAAGGAAAGGTTGTGTCAGAATAACATCAAATTCCAAATCCTAGATACACTATCCAAGGGTTGGACTTGTTTTGTCTGGTCATACAATTGTCCCCCTTTCAACAAGTGTGGAAAGACATTCTAGATTAACTGTTAACCTATTTAAATTTTACATATGGGAACCACACAAATTTCAACATAGTTTGTATGTTTCTAATACTACATTTCCCAAACTATGTGCAAGTTGCCTTCAAGCACCACAGCATACTCGCAGGAATGGACAAAATGCTTTAAAATTTCAAGGGAATCAAGGTAGTGGTGGTATCTGTCAAGTAGCCATAAACTACTAGCTGGGGTAGGTTATAGTTTTAAGATTACATTTGGCTTTATTCCTTTAAACGACATCAGACCTTTGCCAAGGTGGTCAACACAAATATCAATGTGAAACTGGAAATGAGAATGGCAATGTCTAATCTGTTGATAAAGTTTAGGAAATTCTTGTTCACGTGTAACTTGTTAAAAATGACATAAATATAAATCTATGTATTTCATTCAATCAAGTGTAATATTTTTAATTGATTGCTAAGTTGTTAGGCATAAATAAGTAAGGTATTTGTATGTAGCTTCTTAACAGAGTTGGCAGGTGCTTTTTTGGCCTAAGGGTGCTGTAGAGAAAACCTCCCCAGACACCAGTATCCATGAACTGGGACAGTTTGACAGCTTTCATTCTAACATTTTCAGGAATGTATACATAGATGTCAACATGAGAAATAAATGACGCTTTGTTGTTCATTTTTCATATCTAAAATAGATGTGGTACTAAATGACTACATGTAAACATAGGATTCAAAGCTTATACTACCCCTCAGGAAGCAATTTAGGTATCCACTGATCTTAGAAATGGCCCTACACAAAGATGAGCTTCAGAGGGAGGGAGGGAGGTACAGAGTGGATTAGACCTGCCTTGTTTTACTGTTTCATTCACCTGGTCTCTGTTTAGCTTCTACCTATTGTTCTGTGAAGATTCCTCTGGCCAACCACATTTCATTAGCACTCCTCAATATGTTTATAGATAGCAACCATGTATCACTAGTTTATTTGTACAAAGTAAAGACATAATTTTTTAAAAATAAATTACATAAAAAGTAAGCTCTTGTATCCCTTTTATTCTAAAACATTATACAGTGCCTTGCAGCTCATCAGAGAGTCACTACTAGATGCTGTCAAAGCCATATATTTAATTGGGCAACATTCATAGACTGTATGGTTCCATACATCCTCCTTCCTGGCTTATCTTGGTTCTGTGTCTTGCTCCTTTAGGTAATTTGCTGGCACAAGAACAGCTGAGTTGCCAATTTAAACTTGTACTTTAATCCAGAGAGTCATTGCTGTGGAGGAGCTATTGCTACATTACCATGGTCGTTGATTTGACGTAGACGTTGTTTTTCAGATGGCAGTTTCCGTCATTCGGCACCACTATGCCTGCCAATTTGCTATCAAGAGCAAGATGAGATGTCTGATCTGTCATCACCAGCAGCAATCTTTTAGCTTCTTTTCGCCATCCAATGTGACTCTTAAAATAAACATGTAATTAGATCTTGTACAATAACATGGATCTGGACTGTGGTCTCTGCCTCAAGTAAACGATATGTTTGAAGGGACAAACGTGGAGTCAGGCTAGAATGATGTGCCTAAGTACAGTGCTGCTTCATAAATAGCATTCACGTTTATTTCTCTAGCCTCTGTTTCACCACAGTCATTGGACCACACTTAGTTCCTGGCTAGAGGTTTCTAGTTTCCACTGGAGGAAGAAAAAGTCAGGTTACAGGCAGGGCATAGTGTGGTGTGAGTGGACCACAGACCATTTCTGGTTCCTTGGAGTGTGAAGCAGGGAAAAGCAGCTTCATCAGAAAGGCCTTAGCCATGTACACAAGCTTCTCTTTCCCCTATGTCTTTTGTATTTATGTCCCTCTCCCAATTTAGTCCCTTTGTCCCAAAGACATACCAAAATGAGTGACATTGGTGACCATAAGAGATAGGAGGAGAAAGTATTCTTCTATACTATGTTTTCACTCCATAAATCAAAGAGAAAATAAATCTTTGATTCTTTGAATGTGTGGCATTGAGCACTAAAACACACAACAATGCAATTTCTCACCTCACAGACGGCTGCCTGAAGCATGGCGTCAAAACCTCCTTCAGGGGTGTCTATGTTTCCAGAGATCTTTTGTCTGTGAACCGCTTTTTCAAACTCAGTGATGTTTTCTGTCAAAGACAGCACATGGATGTACCCATGGGGAGGCATACAGTCTAAATTGTAGTCACTATATGGGAAAAGAAGAAGTGCAAAGTCTGTTTTGCTCTGCTTCATTAAGTTTCATAATACTAATAAGAGTAAAATTGTGGAGATGTAATGAGATGGAAGTAGAATCTTTTTGCCAGAGAAACTCTATCAAATTAGATACAAGTTTAACATTGGTGAACATTTCCTTGTGAGCAGGAAATAGAACTATAAGGTTTGATGTTCAAAAAAACAAAAAGCTTTAATTTTTTAAATATAGAACAACTAAGGGGTTTTGTTATGCTGTGAATTCTTAAGAGGAGCCTAAGAATTTGCAGTAATTTCCTATTACAGTTTGCCATTGATTACATTGCAAATGTCAGTGACAAGTAAGAGAGAGGAAGAGAACATGTTCTTTTAAAATATGTTTCACTCCATAAATTAACAAAAATATAAACATTCTAAATGCTTTGAGAGTGCTGAGAAATATGTTTAGGGAAATATTTTTGGAAATTTAATTGAAATATCATATTATTTTTTAATTTTTAAAAAACAACACTGCACTAATTTTTTAAATGATGCTTGATGTTGAATTATTGAGCTATCAAAATTCATTAAAATTGTTTTGACAATCCCATGATATCCAGAAAGAAGAACCATTCCTCAGGTTCATTCACCTTCAAGGAGAAACTCAAGAAACTCCATTAGGAGATAAATCAGTCCTGGTACAACAGATAACAGAGTTGTTTTGATACATTGGAATGTCCAGTGTAAGGTGAGTTGAGCGATTTATGAAAGTAGGAGATGCATCAAAATAAAATGACTTCTGAATCAGAGCTATACAGATTTATTTCTCTGAATACTCAACAGGCCAAAGGTAATACTGTGTGAGAACTTGTACCTTGGTAAGTTCTCTTTTCATGCTAAGCATGTACTATTTAGAACCAGAATTACAAAATGATAAGAAAAAAAGGCACAGACATCAAATTCTCATCCTTTGACTCCTTTCTGTGGGTTAACTGAACTTTCTTTGAAGTCACACAAGAAGGAATATAATTAAGTGCAATCATGACAGCAACTGAGAGAGAGAGATTGGCAAGAAAAAGACTTTAAAATGTGTCAAACCTTAATTTCACCAATGTGGAACAGTCAAAAAGAAGAAATTCAAAATATTCAGAGAGGTAATATATATATGTGACAGCCTGATTATGGGAAGTTTATACAAAGTTACTAATAAAAGGTAAGTTTTTGGGTGATAAAAACTAAATAAATAATATTTGAAGAAATAAAAAATAAAAAAACTCAAGGTACAAATAAAAGTTTCAGATAGGAACAAATTTCTTCCTCAAATATTTTTTATTCTTACTTAAGACAAATTATAAAATTTGCCAAGTTCTTCATATAGCAACAAAAAAAAATGAGATTTTTATAGGAAAAAATTCGTTTACTATTTACATCAAACATTAGATACCTGCACTGATTATGAATCCTTTCAGGGTGGACACTAATGTATGGTGAAACTGTTTTATCCACATATGAGCCAAAGCCAAGGCGGAAGTCACGGGAGAAAAATGCCATTTTTCTAGATAAATCATTTCCAACAGAATTTAATTTTTCTATATTATTGTGCATTGATGCTGATACATCAACCAGATAATAAAGATCCACAGGATATTTCTTCAGAGGATGAATTTTCAGCATAAAATTAGCTTCAGCTCCTAATTCAAAGGAAGAAAATCATGACATAGTCTTCATTTTACACATCTCAGGATATGCTGTCAATAATTTAGTTGCATTTTAGCATTATCACAAATTTGCATATTATGAAGTTTGGAATATTCTGCAATAGTTATAAGGCATTTCAAAAATCAATCTATTAGTCTCCAAATTCTACAATGTATTTCTTACAATTCTACAGGCTAGACAGAGATGATAACAAATAGACCAGCTCAAAACAAATGTAACAGGATATCATCACATAAACTTGTGTGGCCTATTCCCCTCAGTAGCTAGAAAAGCACAGTGTCTCAAGAGGGTGAGGGTGGCTATGGTTGTAGAATGACTTGAGGCAAACCAGAAAGATACCTTAAGATGACTGGATGATGCAGGTAAAAATTCATTTTTGTGAGTTAAGGCATATCTATATATGAGATGAGAAAACTCTTGTTATGAACAGTATGTTAAGTTTTTCAAAATAATGAGTATTTTATCACAAATTAATTGATAAGGTTCTTCTCATCCATGAATGAGACAGTGGGCTAAAGAATGGTACCCAGTGGTGCCATGTTGAAGACCTGGAGCATGTCCATCCAATGCATAATAAACATGTTATAAGGTTAAATAAACACATTCTGGAGAGGGATCACAGAGATGAGGCTCTGGCCTTGATGAAAATATAAGTGGATAGGAAGAGAGTCACCCCAAGGAAGAATGGGGGATGGTTCCCAAGGACAACTGTCTGCAATGTTTAATTTAGTTCTCTGTTCCATTATCATTTGATTCAAGGACCTGGACTATTCCCTTAGGGTCCTATAGAGTTAGTAGGTCTGCTTTTAATTTAAAGTATATTGGGAAAACTATTTATAGTTTGTGAATCTTGCTGTTCTAAACAATAAAGCAATACTTTTCAAGTCATTAATTATTTGTCCATGGAGACTATTTTTTTAAATGGATAAATTTGGATTTTGCACACATAATTTGTAGACATGTATTCTTATTAAAGGAATCCCCTAATTGACCAACTCTTAATGCATTTTAAAGTAGCAATATTTTCTTTTCAATTATGTCATAAATCAAATGTTTTCACTGTTTCAACCCAATCTATTCAAAATATTTAAGTTTTTACTGGCATATAATAATAATTATGAGAAAAGGGGACGATTCAACCATTCCTAATGTACAGGAAATCCCTTTAGTGTAATGATCCTAGTGTTGCAGCCGAAGAGTTTGGAAAGAGAAATTAAACATATGTAGCCCAGCCCAGCCCCGCCCATTCCCTCAACAATTCCCTTTAGACACTGAGCTGTCTCCAGAGAACATTTATTCTGTTCAGCTTTTGGGCTTCTGATGAACAGGACTGTCCTGTGGAAGTGTTCTGTAATTTGGGTGGAGCAATTAAATTTAGGAGAATGTTAGAAACTGGTACTTAGGGCCAGATCAATGAAAAATACTCATGGAATAAAACTGGGGAGTGTAGTGGGACTTGAATTTTAATATGTAATGAAGGGACTTGAACTTTAAGTGTGGTCAGGGTTTTTTTTAATTTTTATTTTAAAAATTTATTGATTTATTTTTATATTGGGGATTGAATCTAGGGTTGCTTAACCGCCAGGTCACAACCCCAACCTTTTTTATTTTTATTTTTTAATTTTGAAACAGGGCCTCACTAAGTTGCTGAGTCTGGCTTTGAACTTGGGATTCTCCTGCTTCAACCTCCCTATAGGTTGGGATTATAGGCATATGCCACCATGCCCAGCGTGTGTTCAGGATTTCAAAAAAATGTATAAACTGTTTAGTTGATTTTTTTAACAGTTGATTTAGGTGTCTTGCTGAAGGCCTCAGGCACTGGCCACGTGGTAATTTCATCTTGGTGAATCATTGCAGTTTATAGTGACTGCCTAAACATGAATGGCTGTTTGTTTTCAAAGAGGTATTACTACATGCAACAGATATTCAGCATATTGCATAGGTTCTCACCAAAGGTATGGGAAAGGGAGGAGTCTGCACAGTCTCAGCAAAGGGATGGTTCTTAGAGTTCTGAGCTATTCAGATCACTTCAACCAAATGCTAGCCATGTGGGGACCTCAGCAAATGCCATCTGTCATGGTCTAGCAAGCAAAACCTGGTCTCTTTGGCCTCAGGAGGGAAAAATGCTATAAGGAAGTCTTGTCAAATGTTCAGGATTTAAGAGTATTGGCTTTTGTGGCCTGATTTTAGATTATATAGATACTAGATACTAGCCTTAACATAGGAGCCCTGGTCAGCCAAACTCTTCAGTGAGTGCTGAAATCTCAGTAAGATGAGCTTTCAAGATAAGGGTGAAAACAGAATCTTTCCATACACAGGCCTTTTAGTCATTGCTGGAGAAAGCAATAATTGCTACTTTTACATGACAAGGCTGCTGAGCTTCCTGTGACGTTCTAGCTTTAAGTAGTCAGCTTAAGGTAGTTCTAGATAGGCTGACCTCAAATCCCACTTTGTTAAGAAGGAAATTGAAGAGGTCAGACTTGGATTACCACATCTTGCCCTGGAGCTTAAAACATTCCACACAATGTGCTCTCAAGCTGGCTTTGGATTGGATAATTATATATGAGGGAGAAAAGTCTTAGAGACAGGTTTTGTAGGCATTAGTATTCTACTGTAAGAGGCAGCAGAATTTACCTACTCAAAGCAGGGTGAATACTGTGTCCCTATGTAAACTCCAACATAGTTCCTACTGGGTTGCTACCAACACAAAGGCCAGATGCCATTAGAGAAGGACTGATTATATTGGCACAGAAAGAAACATATCTAAATATATGGCAATGTCTGTGACTACCACCATCATGAGGCTATTAAAGAAGACAGCAGTGCCTTAGATGCTACTATGAGAAAGAAGCTACGTAGAGATGGATTGTGCTTGTGTATTCCACAAAACTGGCATAGATTAGCTGATAAAAACAATAAAAAAATTCACTATCCAGCTTCTAAAATACTACTGAGTTTCTGCCAAGGTCTTGGGGAACTGCCTTTGAATTGGAATATGCACTCAATTCTGGGAACATAATTTAGTCTTCAGAAAGTACTAAATGGCTTAGGATTGGCTTGTTTTTGAAATTGGGTTGGTAAGGGCCCGTGATATAATAATCTTGTGCATCCAATTCACTATAAAATCTTTACAAAGTGAGGCATATAATTCTCTGCAGTGAAACTGAAATTGTATTAAACTGTGTAAATCTTGAAAGAAGTATTCTACTCCAATAAAAGGCAAAACTCCAAGTGTAGCTAAAAAAGGAACCCTAGTCCTACCATGGCATCAAGAATCCATCTGACTGAGATAAAGCCGATGAAAAAGTGGGGGATGACAGATTTTGGACTTCAATTTGAAAAATTAACTCACATAGTCAGATATTTGATATCATATTTTGAACTCTCACTAAAGAATGTGGATGCTGGATAATTTTGAATTTTAACCCCCAAAAATAAATTTAGTTGTCAAATTTCAAATTTCTTGGGAAGTTCATAATGATGTGATTTTTGTTGTAATTTGTGGCATTTTAGAGCTTTATTATTTGAATATGTTAAACTTTTTATGTCATCTCATTATAGAACCACTTATATAAACTATATTGGACAAGGTACATAGCATAACTTGAAATGAGAAATAGAGTAGAGTGTGAAATCTGGGCATTATTTAGTTGAAGCAGCACTATGATCCATTTCAGGATATTCAGGCAAATCTCTACTTCCCACCATGGGTTTCCTGGATTGTGTTCAAAGGATCTATAATCTGCATGGTGTTGTGGCCACATGAAAATGACAGCAGAACTGTCCTGACATGGAGGAGAAAGGTCCATCAAGTGCTTAATGTATACATCCAGTGGTTTAAAACAAAGAGACCAGGGATATTGGGGATGGAGGGGAAATGAGTGCTCCCATTCTTGATTTTCTTCTACAAGAATAACCCTCCTTCTAAACACTCATGCCTCCTCATGGGTAATATATGATTTACAAAGCGATTTTATCAAAAGAATGGTATTAATTTTTCATAATCCATTTTCAATAGCTTTCCATTATTACTTTAAAACTGTCAAGAATATTCTAAGTATCAAATATTACTGAATAGTTATATTCAACTGGAATTGATATGTTAATAAGGATAAACTTGATCTGAAGTGTACTCTCTAAATATTTTCAGTTGTAAGGTGCGGTGAGTTACTATTTGGATTGAATTTTAATAGTGGATATAAGGCAGTATGTCCTTTTGATTACAGTTGCTCTTATTACTTTAGGGATTTGGGCTTTTGAAGAAGGGTAATGATTATTTATTTATGTTTCTGGGATTTTTGTGTGCATGTATGGTGCTGGGGATTGAACTCAGGGCCTTGTGCATATGAGGCAAGAACTCTACCAAGAACTCTACCGAGTGAGCTATACCCCCAGCCCTAGGATCTTCTTTTTACCAATCTCAGAAAGTAACAAGTAATTTCTACAATAAGGATTGAGATTTGGCAGTGACTGAGTTGTCTTCTTGTCCATGTCCATTGTTGCGATGGTAGAAATACATCTTTCTTTTCAACAGTTTTCTATTTTTGGAAATTAGGTAAATGTTAAAAATCTATTTAGGTGTGTGTTTATGTGAATGTCTTTAAAATATCACTGGATTCTCCTGTATGCAACACTAATTTTCTCTTTTTCCCCTTGAGGTTTAGATCACATTTTCTCACCAATTTTAGGATTTTTTTCCATCATTAAACAGTCCTTTCTTACCACTAAACATAGCTCAGGACTGGCTAAGGCTGACTATAAAGAAAGTAGTTATACCTGACTATAATTTGGGGCTAACCATGACATTTCCTCCTTGTTTTTTTTTTCTTTTATGGATCTAGAATTATAAATCCAAGGTAGAATTAGGTTATTTATAATCTTTTAGTATAAACTCATTACTATTGATACATTAAAAGGCTTGGGAGTGGGAATCTGGTAGCTTATTCTTTAGTCAATTTCTTTACTTACTATTTATTGAGTTAAAACTTCAAATGAATTCCTACACTATGCCACAACATGAGGATAGATTCTTATCCACTCCAACCTTTCTTGGGTTTTGCCTAGATTATTTCCCATAGTCTCTTCATTTGTCTTCCTCTAGAGTCTCACTTTGCTGCAGTCACAACACCAATGAGTCTATCTTTTAAAAACTAAAAATTTCTCTCTCATTCTTTGCTTAAAATTTGTCAATAGCTCTCCATCAGATAGTTAATGTCCAAATGGCTAAACATGGTGGATTAAAGTACTCCATAATCTTGATTCTATCTACATCTTAGCAAAATAGAACTGCTTGTAAATGCCCACATACACCCCACAAATATATATTCCTATGCCCTGTTTATGTCACTTCCTTTGCCTGTGGTGTTGTACCCTCTCTCTTTTTATGTAATTACTGCTTGGAGACACTGCTCAGTAATCTGTTCCTCCCCGGACTGGGACTATCCCTCCTTGTTTCCATAACAATCAGATAATACAACCAATATAATGTTTACCATATAATTATGAGATTCCAGACAGGACATCTTTATCTCCTTTAATGGCTAAGAGCTACTGAACAAGATGGCTTGTATAGAATATTTAACACAGTATTTGGTGCATGGTAAATACATGTGTGTTAGTAGTTAGTTCCATTACTACTACTAGATCCTAAGCAACAACATTGGGGTAAGAACTGTTTTTGTCTCTGAAGTTTCTGTGTTTGGCACACACATAGTCACTCAATGTTCTATAACTACATTGTGTTTGAAGTGCATTTGGGACAGCATTTCTAAAGGCCCAGAAAGAAGCTAATATCTAGAGCTTCTTTCCCACAGTGGAGGGAGAGTTTAGAGTTTCTTTAAGAGGTAAAGTATCATCTGGCCCCCAAATGTTCATGGTGCCACCTGTATTATCGCCAGGAAAGCTCCTTCCTCAGCTCTTTTGAGATTCTAAAAGATCAAATCCTTATTTCCTTTAATTAACTTCAAAGGGAAGAAGTGAATTTGTGACGTCGAATGAGAAAAAGGATTTGGAGGAAAGTTGACGACCTACTTAGAGGTATTGCCAGTGACTGGTTTGAATAGCCCCAAGAAACAAAAATGGTTAGAATGTGTTCTAAACTACTCAATAACGATGCGAGCATCTCTGATGTTCTGGCTACAATAAACATTGCTGAACACTCAGAAAAAACAACTGAAAAAATGTTCTACATAATATGAAATTGAAAAACCACAAGAAAATGAGGAAAACTGCAGGAGGAAGAAAGAGAAGCCAATGTCTACTCATTACATTTGAGCAGAGGCAGGAGAAGGCCTCTTGAAACAGGATTGGATTTAAAAAAGCAAGACAGCTGGGTGCAGTGGCACATGCCTATAATCCCAGTAGCTCTGGAGGTTGAGCAGGAGGATCCAGAGTTCAAAGCCAGCCTCAGCAAAAGTGAGGCACTAAGCAACTCAGTGAGACCCTGTCTCTAAATAAAATATAAAATAGGGCTGGGGATGTGGCTCAGTGGTGAAGTACCCCTGAGTTCAATCCCTGGTACCAAAAAAAATACCCCAAAAAAACAAAACAATAAAACCCCTAGCAAGACACAATTGGGGGAGGGAGGAATTAAATGGGGATATATGCCAAGGCTCGGAGGAAAAATGTATGAGTTTCTATTTTGGGGGACAGGGAGATTAACTTTGAAATTAAGAAAGAGTAAAACATTCCAGGTTTTTAAACAATTTTAATTACACTAAATTAAAGGAATTTTCCCCTTATAATATTAAAATAAATCAAGGTTGAAAATTTTATTAAATCGGTAGAAGTCTAATCTTTCTCAGGTACATGTGTTATTTCTAAACTAAAGTTAGAGAATTCCCTTCTCTCATTTTTCTTCCTAAAGATTTAATCTCATTGTCTTTAGAGAACATCAACTGGAATCACTAACCTATTTTTGTAATTATTTTTACATAAGATTGAAATGTGGGGCTGGGATTGTAGCTCAGTGGTAGAGTGCTTGCCTCGCATGCGTGAGGCCCTGGGTTCGATCCTCAGCACCACATAGAAAGCAATAAAATAAAGACATTGTGTTCATGTACAACTAAAACAAAATCTTTAAAAAAAAAAAGATTGAAATGTAAAAATAAGGGAAAAAAGCAAAGTTGGAGGGAAAAGTAAATGTCATTTTTTCAACCTCATTTAAAATACTCAATTTCAAATACAGCCCAGTGAGCTATAGATTCTTTAAGTCAGTGTGTTAAAATAAAAATTTCTTAATAGTGACTCTGTTTCAGGTTATGAATTTTTATCATATAAGAAGAAAGTGATAATCTATAAACAAATCAAAGTTAATATTAGTGATAAACATTTTACATTTAGGTATGTGTTATATCAAGTCCTCAACTTTTATATGTCTCATGGTGGAAAAGACTTTTATATCTTACAGTTATGGTAAAATACAGCTTTGTTATACCCCAAATCTCATATGTCTCTGATGAGAAAACTCATTGTTTAGATGAACATATTTCAACTCATAAATAATTTGTTCTATATGAGGATTTTAATATATAGTTCTGCTTTAAGGAGCTCACAGCTATGTTGGACAATTTATACATATTAGACAATTAGGCTAATTTGTATACAGAAATTCAAATAGTAGTGGGAAATTGAGTAAAATCAAACTTTGTAGTGATTGGCATGAAATTAGGCATCTGTCCTTTCATTTCCTTACTCCCCTGATCTCATCCATACTTCCTTCACTTGCCATCTCCCGTGGATGTCTCTGACACTCTTCTATCTCTAACCCATTTCTTTTCCCTGAGCTTCAGCTTCACATAGTCCCAGTCTGAACTCAACACCAGGACCTCCCTCCATATGGGGCAACATTTCCTACCTCACCTAGTTGCTTGAGCCAGATGTCTGGAGTCCCTTGCAGCTCAACAATCACCAACACTGTGGATTCCACTCCCCATCCTCCCTCCAGTCCACCCAGCTTTCTCCTGCCTCATCATTATTACCATTACTTGTGTACAGCCTTGAAGTCATTTCCCAACTTTTGAACTGGTAATCTATAGTCTGAGAAAAACTAAGATGTCTTTATATCTACAAAAGGGAAAAAGCCAAATTCATTACAGTGTATAAATTTAATGTAACATATAAATAGAAAAACGCAATTTAGTTTTCAAATCTCACATTTTCCAAAAAATAAGACATTTTAAGGAGTTGGTTACACTCATTAGAGGCAAATAATACATAAACTTCATATATAATAGCCTGCTAAAAATTAGTGTTTAATTAGAAAAATAAGAATAATAAAAGTTTGTATAGAGAGGTAAATCACACCAAAAAAGAGAAATAAAGATGGTTGGTTAATAAGGTTAGGAAAAATATTTGGACTTTTATAACTAGGAGAAAGGTAAAAGAAAACAGATAATGGGACTAGTAATACCTAACATGTTCACTCATGAAAGTCAAAACTAGATCTCAAATTTTCTTGTGAGTCATATGGCAACATACATTAAAAATCTAAATGAATTTACATACATTTGACTTAGAGTTATGGTTTGGTTCTTAAATGTCCCCCAAAAGTCCACATGCTAAAAGTAGCCTGTGGTGCTATTGGGAGGTGGTGAAACCTTTAAAAGCTTGGTCTGTTTGGAGGAAGTTAGGTAAGGGGGTATGCCCTTGAAGGAGATATTGGGACTCCTGGGCTCTTTCCTCTTCTCTTTGCTCTCTGGCCATCATGAGGTGAACGGTTTTGTCCGTCATGTTCTGGCATAACGTTCTGCTTTGACCAAAAGTAACAGAGCCAAATGACCATGGACTGATATTTCTGACACCATAAGCCAAAATAATTTTTCCTCATTTTAACTCATATTTGCCCATAGTCTCAGATGTGGAACATGTATAAAAAGTTAAATATAGTATATAAAATATAATTATATACTAACAAGAATACAATTATAATGTAAAAATTATAATAATAATTATAGTAATAGATAATATTAGTAGATATAATATATATATAAGCTCTTGGTTATTATTTCCCATCTATTTTAATGCGCCTGTGTCAATTCATTTGAAATAGTCACAGAACTAAAAATTTAGGGCCTACATGGGTTAAGTTAATTATCTCAGGTATTTCTTAACAGTGATGGAAAACTGATTGATACACCTACAAATGTATTTCTAACAAAGTATTCTGAAGAAATATGCTGTTATATATCAAGATAAGTGAATAATATGTTTCAATAAATATTTGTTTAAAATACATTTAAATTTGATTGAAATTGTCTGGTATTTATTGATCCCTTGATTTTTTTTTTTTTTTTTTTTTTTTTTGGTACCAGGGACTGAATTTAGGAGTACTTGACCACTGAGCCACATCCTCAGTGATATTTTGTATTTTATTTAAAGACAAGGTCTCACTGAGTTACTTAGTGCCTCACTTTTGCTGAGGTTGGCTTTGAACTTGAGATCTTCTTGCCTCAACCTCCAGAGCCACTGGGATTAGAGGCCTGTGCCACAGTGCCTGGCATTAAATTTTGTTATTTTTATGGAATAAATTTTTGAAAAACTGTCTTTGTTATGATATTATCTTCTTATTCAAGAACATAAAATTCTTTTCTATTTATTCATATCTTCTTTTAGGTAGGATATTGGATTTTGCAATATTTTTAAAAAATTTATTCCTAGATAATTTACATTTTAGGGATTTTTTTCCTATGAATTCATCTTTTTTCATCATATTTAATACTACATAGCAAACTGAGTTTGAATATTGTGAAAAACAATATGCCACAATAAAAAAAAAGTCAATAGTTTTAGTTGATTTGTTCGAATTTTCCAGGTAGATATATAATGATAATTTTGTTTGGATTTTACAAAATGCTCAAAATTCCTATTTGGTTTTCATATCTAATTGTGTTTGTGTACAACTTCTAAAAGGATTTTATTATATGCTAAAATCGATATTCTTGAGTATGTATTAAGGAAATATTCTTTAACTTTAGTACCAGGAATGGGCACTAAATTTTATTGAATGATTTTTCAGTAATGAGATAACAATGTTTTATCTATTTTTTGTCAAACTGAGATTGCAAAAATACATTAATTCCAAAAATCAATTACCTTTGGTTTACTAGCTTAAGCTTCTTTGTTTGGTGGTATTGTTTTTAGCATATGTAGTCTAATTTATTAGTTAAAATTCCATTATGAACTTGATAGTGAGATAATACTAACTTTATAACAGTTGAACAGCTTCCAGGATGTCTCTAAATTCACCTGTTTATACAACACAGGAATAATATGTTTCTGGAATGTTTGAATGAGCATGAAATATTTTTTACCATAAAAACATCAAGCCTAATTTATATA
The DNA here is from genome assembly GCA_004024805.1 of Geosciurus inauris. Taxonomy (NCBI): domain Eukaryota; kingdom Metazoa; phylum Chordata; class Mammalia; order Rodentia; family Sciuridae; genus Geosciurus; species Geosciurus inauris. Next base: position 23,160 of record PVHX01003452.1, on the reverse strand, counting down.
TGTAAATCTATATGCACATATATTATATAAAATATATTATAATAAACATAAATAAATAATTATGTGTTTATTGGAAAATATTAACATTTTATTAATACTATAAACATTTAAAAATTTTCACCATATGTTTTGTTCATATTTTATTGTTCTCTTTTTAAATATTTGTTTCTGTAATTGTAGTTTATATAACAAAATTATTTGCTTTTTGTTGTTTTAGATTTACTAATGATTTACTTATTTTTAAAAAAATATTCTTTTTAAATCATTTTATTGTTGTTTTATTTTCTTTTGTGGTGATGGAGATTCAACCCAGGGCCTCATGTACACTAGGCAAGTGCTATATACCACTGAGCTACCTCCTCATCCCCAATTTACTTATTTTATTATTGGGCTTTAAAAGAACCAGCTCTTGGATTATACCCATTTTATATTTTTCTTTTTCTTTTACATTTCCATTATTTTTTTTTAAAAAAATTATTAACTCTTTCCTCTTGTTTTCTTTAAGCCTATTTTGTTTTTGCTATTCTTATGTCTTTGTTTGCATATACAGTTCTTCTTTACTTATTCTTTTTAAAAATTAAAGTATTTAATGTTTTGAATTTTCCTGAAAACAACTTTAGTCACATTCATGTATTTTGATGTGTTTTGTTACTGTTATTATTAGTCCATGACTAGAGTTTTGATTTATTCTTGTAGTTAGAATTTTTTAGGAGAAATTTTTCCTTAATTTTTCTGTTATTTAGTATTTGTTTATTTTTTGTATTGATTTCAAATTTTATTGAAGTGTGCTCAAAGATGTTGGCCTATAAAAACAGTTTTAACCTTTTGAAACAGTTTTATTGTTTAAAATATGATTAATTTCTGAAAATATTCCATAGACTTTATAAAATAATATTCTATATATCAAGTATTATAGACTGAATTGTGTTTGCACCAAATGCATACAGTAAAGCTCTAATCCTCAATGTGCTGGTATTTGGAGATGGGCCTTTGGAATATAATTAGGTTTAAGTGAGGTCATGATGGTGATCTTCTAAGAAGAGATACTGAATATTCTTTCTCTCTCTTTCTGACATGTGCCATGTGACACATAAAAAAAATGGCCATCTATAAGCTCTCTTCAGGAAACAAATCTGCTAGCACCTTGATGTTGGACTTCCTAGCCTTTTGGATCTGTAGCCATCCTAGAACTCTGAGACAATAAATTTCTATTGTTTGTGTCATCCACTGTATGGTATTATTATGAAAGCCAAACACATTAAGGTGTCACGTTTATTGATTATGTTTAATTGTTGAGCTATATTATATAATCCCTATTTACTTTATCTGCAAATATTACTGGCTGTATTTAAAAATTTTCTTAATATGAACACCTGTTAAAAGAAAATGAAGAGTGGAGAGGCTAGAGGCTAGAATATTGGAAGAAAGATCTGTTGTGGAGATGAATATCAGCAACTTGCCCTCAAATTCAAGTATCCTCTGGGGAGCATGCCCAGACACACTCACATCAGAAAATCAAAATATAACTGAATTATGTGGATGTTACTGTTTGATGTTGATACAGCCTGAGAGGGGCAAGAGCTTGGATTAAGACCCAAAGTCTTTTATGGATGAATGGTGGAAAAGGCTCTAGATGAAAGTGTTACTGGGATATGGAAATGTTTAAGAAATTGGGGATTTTGGAAGGAGTCTAGGGGTAAACCTAGGTCGGCTTATATAGATCAGAAAAACTGGACGAATGAACCTTAGAATAACGGGAAGAGAAAAAATATCATTAAAGACAGTTGAGCAATCATAGCATTAAAAGGCTGTATGTCAACAGAGACCCATGTGAGTGTCTAAGGGAAGATTTTAATAAATATATGGAGTTAAAATTAGGTGAATAAGAGCATATCATTTTTGTTTCTCTCCCTTTCTCTTTCTAAGAACTCAACCACACTATTTTTTTTTTCAATTGAAGGTGGCAAGAGCTGTAATTTCACTAAGCTAGCCACTTTCCTTTTTGTGTACACCCTTCCATCTTTCCAACTATTGCACATATATGTCCATCCTAGGCTGTGTCATTGTGTTAGCTGATGGAGAGCAAAGTTTTAATTGGAAGCTGGGAACATGCCTAGGGCCAAGAGTGAAGTGGACTTTATTTTTCTGGCAACCAAAGAGTCAGGAAGAAATACCTGAGCATTTGGAATGGGAATGATGAGTGTGTCAAGAATGATTAGTCAAAAACTTAATGACAAGATATGACCACTCATGCCAAAATAATGGAGCCCTGAAAGTAATTTCATACTGATTTCAACCAATTTATCTAATCAAGTGGTGCATACTTGTATACCTTGACTTATCTGCTGTATGTAGTTCGTACAGTGGAATTATCTGGAGGAAATGCATACTTTCCAGAGGCCTGACTTGTGTCAAACTGTGGGATGCTGTGTGATGGAAGAAGTATTGGGGAAGTATAGGGGCAAAGATATACATTAATGTCAAGGGCCATTATAAAGCTGGCCAAGGTAATTATGATATCATGACTTAAAGTTTGGTGTTTAAAAGTTCATCAGGAAGGCTGTAAGTACTTAGTTTAATTAACATCTCCTGCTAATGAATTAATTAATCATCAATAAATATTTATGAGTCTTTACTACATGCCAGGAATGGAAGAATGAATACAAAAAAACATATTTCCTTCCTGCAGTGGAGAAAGAACACAGTCACAACACAGGGTGACTGGATTATAGGATTGGGATACATAGTTGTTACATATGTCGGTCTGATTTGCATAGTATCTGAGGTCACAGAGCTAGCTAGAAGCATGGTAAAATTCAGAATTCTGATTTCTTGATTCTGAGCTCATTGCAATCTCTACAATAATACTGCCTGTTACATAATGTTAAATACAAGCAAATTACTATGAATTGTAACTTCAACTTAAGAATCATCATAGGCTTATTGGGAAAATCACCAAACCTGGACGCAGCTGGATTGACACTTCTCCTGGTGTCACTTGAGTGTTAATTTCATTGTCACTTGGTATGATTACACGCACAGATGGGTATTCTATCGAATCAACCGAGCAGCCTTTGCTTATTAAATTGGAAACAATATCACAACGTTCACTTCTTGATCCACCTGAAATAAAATCCTGTTTAAAAGAAGGAAAATCACTGATGTTTTTAGTGCATATCGTCTCAGTTATAACCAAAGAAAACCTATACATAGCAAATATTTTAAATATTTCAATTCTACATTCCCATTGTAGAATAAATTATGCAACAATTTAAATTAGCAGCATGTTTCCAATAAGAGCACTGGTATTTTTGTCATAGATAAAACTTTAATTTCTAAATCTCATTTTAAAAGAATAAAATGAATTATTAAAGAAGTGATTGAAACCAAGCATTTTAAACGTTGTTAACTCATCACTGTAAAATTATACCAGCTTAATTCTTTCTAAATATTTTACTTTGGAAAGACAGATCCAAAAGAAAATTGAGCCAAAATAGGCCAATCATTGGTTCCAAATGTAAGTCTAGGTTCTCAAAAGATTCAACTAGTATGTTTATTATATACTGTTATGTTTGGAATATGAAAGCAAGTCTTTAGAAATCACATGCCTAATTAAATGCCCAAAATTCATAAAAGTACAAATTGGATATCTAATTTCTTAGACCACAAAGCTGTTCAGCTTCTTATACACACAACAGCTTGTAAACAATTTAGTAAACTAATAGACATGCTCGTGATGAGGTGGAGAGATATAATATTGCAGATTGAATTCTCCTGACTTGGCAATTGAATCTGAAATTTTCACTATCTTCAGTCTTGAGTAGTTGGGAGTTATGTAAGAGACATGCAATACATTTGGAATTAATGGAATAATCTTATTAATTTATCCTGAGAGGGAAAAAATTGATATTTTTATTTTTCATATAACCATTTGGGATTTTTTCCTAAGAATGGAAAGTGTATCAAAAATATGGAAATATGTTTTATTATACATAACATTAGTCTGAGTTGTGTGTGGTACTTGCTAACAAATGAGCTAGATATTTGCTCAGATCCAGCATTATATATAATCTAATGCTATATATAATATATATATTAATATATAATGCTATATAGATCCAGCATTCAATCATTTCTCCTTTAATTAAGATGACATAAAGAATTGGATTGCTAATTCATTAATCACTCAGTGAAAGAATGTTGATTGAATACTTTTTCAAGGACAATAGTTTTTTTAGGTGCTGGGGTAATGGAGTAGAATGGAGCAAGGCAAATAGAGTCCTTATTATCAAAGTCAACAGATTATGGGTGAATTCACACATTAAGCAAGTAAATATAATTATTATGGGAATTAAATTTGGGGGAAACAGAATATGAAGGGGTATGAAGGAAGGAGATTATCAAGTTTACATGGACATTGAGTGTTGAATATGAGGTCACTAATTATAATCAGGGACAACCCTGGCACTGGTGAGTAATAAGATATGATGGTGGTAGGCAAAATAACAACATTCATACAAGATCTTCATTCCTTTCTCAATTAGAGCAGGGCATGGCAAACTAGGGTCAGTGAGATGATTCAGACTTTGGCCTGTTCTTCTATGGTTTAAGTGCCAAAACGGCATTATACATTTTAAAAGGCTGTAAAACAACAACAGAAGAAAAATGTAGGATAGGAATGGTGTGTGGCCCACAGAGACTAAGTTTACTGTGTGGTCCTTCATAGTGCTCATCCTGAATTAGAGCCTGCCTCATCTTGTAATATGTGCATTAATTACAAGCAAAAGGAAATGTGTCTTTCTTTCCAATCAAAATCTCCAGGTGTCATTTGATAAGTTTATTATGGAAACAGAAACATTCAGTCTGCTTTGTTGATTAACCATATGCCAGAAGTTGAAAATCGCCAAAGCCTTAGCTTCTTTTTTCTGAATTTGCCCTAGGTACTGTTAAAACTTGGAGGTATTGTGTATGAGATGGAATTGGTAAACAACATGGAGTTCCCTGGAGAGTGGTGGCAAATAATTGCTATGGTATGTGTCACATTCTTCCCAAGATCCCCAGGCTAAGTGGAGGACCCCATTTCTCCCAAGTGGGGGATACTGAGAGTACATAAGGCTTGGTACCAGTGTGCTTATTTGTGTGTCTCATGACATGTTACAGACGAAGACCACATGCATTTTACAGATGTAAAAACCTAAGACTTCAAGTCACTGAAAGGAAATAATAAAGTACAAATAGCTTTAAATTTTTTTTCTTTTCAGTCAGCCAGAGACTATTATTTGTGCATACAAAATAGAGAAGAAAGGAGAGGTGTCATTTACTGTAACTATACATCAGTCTATGCCATGTGACCTTTAAATGTCAAATCGTTTTGCTGAAATCGGCAAAATGTTCTCAATTATTTTGCAATATCTGAATCAGCACGGCTGCTTTTATCCCACTGTAAAAACTAAGTCAGAAAAACATTGCCAATTGGCCAATTAGGTTTGAAAAGGGAAGAAAAGACCGTGGCATCAAACTCCAGAATGGAATGTCGTTCCTGCCCATTGTGGCCTACTTTTCACTTTGTATAAAAGAAAAGCAATTTGAAACCACACCCTTTTAATTTTTGGTATTTTGTGTCATTTTAATTTCTTCTAATCCTTGCACTGTACTTTTTCTACAAGAAAAACAAAAGCGAATTCATAATCTAACTTTCTACATCTAAAATGTATCTGAGAACCAAAAGGTCAGGTTGAAGTTACCCTGGCAGGCTTTTTATAAGTTGTTACTTTCATCTGTTTTAATGTAGTATTCTGGTGATATAAATAACACAAGTTTTCCCCCTACTTATGTCTGAGTCTTTTTGACTGCCAAACATGGCAACCTGCACAGAAATGGAAAAATTCTATCATCATCCTTTTGACAGTGAATGCCCTTCATATCATATTTTAGAATAACTATGCTCCGCAGTTACTCTCTACGCATCTGGCTGTGCTGTGACACTCTGTATTACACTAGCAGCCAGGGAAGGATAATTCCTCAAAATTTAATATGTTTTTCATAGATATTAACAAGACACATAAGGTATTAAACCTAATGCTGATAAGGTCCTTTCTATCCCAATTATTTCCTGATTATTTCCATGTAGCATGGAAGAAAAGAGAAAGTAAAAGACATGGAATGGCAGATAACACGCTACATAAGAATGAGATTCAACTGAGTTTCCCGTCTATTTTTTTGTTATTTTACTTTCTACCTGCCTTGAAAATTATACAAATCAGGCTTATTTTATTATTATTTATGTAGTCATCATGAAAAGGGAAAAACAAAACAAAACAAAACAAAATCAAAAACCTCATCCGGGGCTAGAGTGTGGCTCAGTGGTAGAGGGCTTGCCTAGCAAGCCTGAGGCACTGGGTTTGATTCTCAGCACCACATATAAACAAATAAAATAGAGGTCCATTGACAACTAAAAAAATTAAAACAAACAAACCAACAAACCTCATCCTTCCCTTTCCCTCTAGCTTACTGGTTGAGAAATCAGAGACACCAGATGCATCTGTGCCTAAGTGATGAGTGAGCTTCCAAAATTCAACAATGCTTTGTCTCCTGATGATGTCAGGTCAGCCTGCAGGGAGTGGACAGCTCCTCCTGCAAGTGTTGCCAAGACTGACCAGAATCCTAAGGCTTAGTGCTTGCCCTGAGGTTGTTATCAACACAGGCAATCATCCTTGTTTTCTAAGCCTCACCAAAGCTCTATAGAATTACGACTCCTATTTCTTAAAAGTACCTATGTGTCACATGTTGCTTTATTATGTCTTCAAAGACTGTGAGGCAGGTGCAGTTAGTATTCCCAGTTTAGAGGTAGGAAAAACTGAGGTTCAAAGTGATTAACATACCCAAGTTTACAGAGTTAGAAATGGGTGGAACTGGCAATCCAATTCAGTCTCTCTTTAGGGCCTGTTTTTCAATACAAATCAGACTACACCACATTGTACAGAAGAAAATTTGGTGACATGAATAGTGAAGTGAATTTCTGAACATTTTTCCCTGAGGAGTCTTTCTGACAGTTTGCCCACAGTGAGCACAGGAGACTGTCCTCCCTACTACTCTGGCAGCCACTGTTCTTTCCCTTAGCTTACTTCCTTCCACCTGACTACTGATCCCTCTAAATATCCCAAATCCTTCCTTCTATGTCAAGACTGACTGTTTTCACAGAGTTGTAGCTTTTCTGATGTTCTGTGCCAGTCAGAACTATGAGATGGAGAGGGGCTTCCTCTGGAACCTGCTGTTTCAGTTGGCTAACTGGGCTTCAGAACCATTTTTGAAAGTTCCTCCCAAAAGCACTGAAAGTCAGATTGTGAAGCCTCAGGGCTCTAAAGATCTTTCTTAGTGAGGAAGTAAGAATCTAAAATAGCATGTTGCTTAGGGTCAGAAACATTCTTGACAGAGAGAAACCTATAAGTAAACTCCAAATTCAAGGTTATGAAGATGAAAGACAGACTCAGAGAATGGAATGAAGTCTGCCGGTCTTTGGCTCATAAGAAGTGATGGGATTGCACCCTGAGACTAGAATTGTCTTATCTATAATGTTGCTTGGCTCCATGGGTTGTGTGTTGCTTGGCTCCATGGCTCCATGGGTTCCTAGCTCAGGAAGGGCTTCTAATCTTTTCACTGGTGGAACCCAGAGTAGAGATGGGGTGCTTCAGGCTGTCAGCCAGAAACTTTGACTTACAGATATGGCTCTGTCTTGTGTACCCCTCCCCTACCTTTACCCTAACTTGTTTCATTGAAGATAGTTATGCCACTATTCTTGATCACCTTTTCCTGTTGGGAGCTGCCTTGGGACAAGCAATAACAAGAAAAGATAGAAAGGCGATGGCAAGTTCAGTGGTTGAGTTAAATCAGAGGGGATAAAAGCCAGAGTTTTATCTCCACATCAAGCAAAATGTCCTTAAAACTCTATCTGTTCCAACTCCCGGGAGCTACATAAGTAAATATAAAATTGCCTAGGTAATTGCCTAGGTAATCAGAACAAAAGAAACCCCAATGTGGCAGACGACTTCTTTGGTGCAACTTGTTATATACAGGTAGTTTTGATTGAATATAATTGACATAAAAACTTTCAAAACAACTCTTCAGAGCCAAGAAAGAAGGAACACATTATAATTATTATACTAAGAATTTTGTCATTAGAATTTTTTCCCTTATAGAATGCAAAGACACTAATTTTAAACAATAAACATTTTCTGAATTGTCTATTCCATAGAACTTAAAAGTACTGAACATTTTACAAACAAGGTCACATGTCAAAAGCATCATACTTTCCATATGTAACCAATAAATTGATGTATGATGTCAGGAAATGAAGTAAATCACTTATCTTTAAGTAGTTCAAATAAAACCAAATGAAATGGACTAGTATATTGCTTTTCTGTAATTGGCAAGTATAGGCTAACACCCCAACTTGAGTATACAGCCTTATGTCTCAAGCTGCAGCAAGATTTTCACACCAAAGGCTATGGAACTTACAAAAGTGATTATCTGTGTTTGCCAATTCTTTCTATAGAACAGATGGAAACATAAAGTTGTTTTCACTTCATTTCAAAACTACCATAATTTTCCTAATAAAAAGTTATATTTGATTTTATATTCAGCCAAATATGCTATTTCCAGGCATAAAACCAGATAAAAATTTCCTGTCAGCATTATCTTTCTTTTTCCTGATTCACCTTCAAGGCACAGAATATTCAGGCAATGAAATCATGCTAGAGAGAAAGCCAACTGTGATGAAAAGAAAAACAAGGAAGAAAAAGAAGATAAAAGGCACACCTCTTGAACACACCATCCACATTCTGGACCCAGCGCAAGGCACCTGGCGCACGACACTGCGTCGGACGATGTGCATCTATTGTCTTCTGCAATGGAGGATAAAATGAACTGTTATGGTTGATCTCACATTCAGAAGCGCAAGCAATTCTAACCAGAATGGTTTTGAAAACTTAAATAAAATAACCTTTTGTTTTAAATACATGGCATCCAATAATGTGTATTTTCTTTAGAACAGTTAACCTAATTGTAACTGTTAGATACCTGGATAGATACCTGGATAGATATTAGTTTTATAAGGTGAGAGAAAGGAGGTGATGAAAGTTGATTTTAGTCAGATTTTGTGGTTTGGTTTGAAGTCACTGCAGTAAAAGGGAGGATCCTCCAAATTTCTTCGTATGTTGAAGTCTCACTATATTTCCTATTCTTTGAACCAAGTAGGTTTGGGTGGGGAGATTCTAGAGTTATTCTTATAAAAATTAGCATATACAGACATAAATCTCCATGTGTAAAGCCATGTTGAGTCATAGTGAATGAAGTGTCAGAGAAATAATCTTGATGGACATTTAAAGTAGTTAAAATGGAAATTCCGATTGTGTTAGTACTGATTATTTTGGTGTGAGGAATATCAGAGCTGGACACAATGGCATGACTCGGTATTTTATAAGTGGTCAAAAAAAAAAATAAGAGAAGTAAGGTGTTCAAAACTAAAGTGGTCAAAAGGAATGAATAAGTTCTTTTAGTTATCTCAATTCAGTCTCTCAGGTTGGATCACTTCAAGATCATGTACAATTCACTTTTCCACAGATGGGCGGGCTGGGAAAGAGGACATCCTTAAGGATGCCTTCTGGAGGCAGTCACATCTGGTACCACTTTGTCATCTCATTTCGTTTCTTCTAATCTGTTGTAATAGAAATTAAAGAAAACTCACATGTGCCCAGATGTGTGGTTCTATGTGCATAACCACACATTGATGTGATAATTTTAAAAGGGATAGGCGTAGGGACCATTCCAATTGGTTTCTATTTTCCTTCTTTTTCTCAACTTCCCCAACATTCTGGAATCCAGGGTAAAAACAGTTCTGCCTTGGATGTGGCATAGTGTGGGTGTTGGCAGTGTCAGCAGAAGTGATAACTGGGCAGGCACCCTTCCCTGTGTGTCCCAGGCCCAGTTTGGGTTAAGTGAATCATCCTTCCCTAGAACCCCTGATGTTCTGTTATTTATGTTTTGTGTCCCCTAATTTGTACTTGGCTTTATAACATTATTTTATAGATATTGTCTAAAAGTCCTTTGCTGGTGTTTCTAGATGTGGCCTAGAATTCCAAGAAATAAAATTTACTAATGTTTTAGTTAATTCACTAGTTTAGCTAATTCACTACTAGCATGGCCGCCTAAGTGTGAAGGATCCTTAGCCTAAAAAACATCCATCTGGTTTAACTGCAAAATGGAAAATCTGCTTACTCCTAAAAATATTCAGAAGAGCAAGAAAACTTTTCAGTTTTGTTCTCAGAAGGAAAATCAATATGGACCTAGAAATCAAGCACGCTGTCAGAGTTCTATGATCTTAGTGTGTACACCAGAATTTGTAAGTTAAAACTCAGTCTCCAGTGCAATAGTATTTAAGAGCTGGGACTTGTAGGAGGCGATTAGACATGAGGCTCCTCCTTGGTGAATGGGACTGGGTCCCTGAAACAAGAAGCCTCACACGTTTGGCCTTTTCCACCCACTGCTCTTTTACCATGTGAAGGCAGAAGCGCTCATCAGACTCTGAATGACAGTCTCTATCTTGGACTTCCCAGCCTCCAGAATGGTAAGAAATTAATTCCTGTGAGGTTTGGCAATGTAGCTCAGTGGTGAAGTGCTTGCCTACCATGCACAAGGCCCTGGGTTCGTCCCCAGCTCCACACACATATACATACACATACACACACAAAGGAAATAAAAATAAATTTCTATGCTTTATAAATTTACCCAGTGTTTAGTATTTTGTTAGAGCAACATGAAAGGACTGAGACATAGATATAACCTGATTTTTACAAGTTGTTGCTCCTGACCCAAGTGGATCATGGAGCTATTTCAATTTACCCTTGACCCAGCCTCTCACTCAACAGGTAAAGCTTTCTTGTCAGTGGTGGTGAAGACTACAGTCTCATGGAAGGGAAGCTGCTAAGTCTAACACACTAAGTTTAACTCTAATGGTTGTAGGATTTTGTCCCACGTTAATCCAAATTCAAACTCAAATTGGGCTCCTACTCCTATAGCACACATGAAACACAACAAATTTACAAAAAAAAAAAAAAAAACAAAACTCTTTTCTTTAAAAAGTTCTAGTGCCAACTTCTGTTCTTAAACTTCAGACAACTAAAGATGTTGACTGAGAGGGATAGACACTTCAGTCCTGTCAATACTTCCCAGGTTCTGGGGCTGACATTTCTCAGAGTCTACATAACTACAGGGGGAAAAAATATCCCATAAATGGATCTGGAGGAGGCAGATCTAATGGTTCTGCAGAACTGGAGAAAAGCCATAAATTGAACTCCATGGGAACAGTGTCAAACATTATTTCTGGAGAGTGTCATGGCTACACTTCACAGAAGACAAGCTAGATTCACTTTGACAGGCAGAATTTTAAAGGTTTTCTTTTTAATTTTAACATATACAAGTGTGTAAAATACGTAACATGCAAATATCATACCAATTACAGCAATTCTTGTCACTGAATGGGCAAAGTATTATAAATGCTATCATTTAACATATACTATCAATCTCTCCCCAACCCCTCTCTCACACACACACATACACTTTTCTGTGAGAGTAGAAATCTAAGCACACACATGAACGTTAAGGCACAACTGCTGTTTATAGACACTGGCAATTTGTGATCGGTTTCTGGGTTTGCCCAGCTCATTTAGCTCATTTGCCCTCTCAGCTGTGACGCAAGAACGCAGCAGGAAGGCTGCTTTCCTGTGGTGGTTTTAGCAGCCCTGGGCACTGCCCTGACACCTCATTAGAGCGTGTGTCTGACTGGCTCTTCTTCCCACTCTATGATTGTGTTGCTGCACGTTCAGCCACTTGTCCAGGGAAGGCACACTAAGCACCCCATTCTTCATATGTTAGCATTGCATTTTTATGAAGGAACTTTTTATTGATCCTTATGAAAACTCAGTAAGGACTGAAAGCAGAGTGATAATGTTTAAAACTACCTATCTTCAAATTCTTTTTTGGTGCCCATTTGTTTTAGCCTTTGGTGACTCAGGAACCCCATGTTATTAAAAAATGTGCTGCCCTGGCAGAAATCAGTAAAGGATTTGACAGCCTATTGACAACAAGTGCATACATTCTAAATAATTCTATTGCTGGGTCTGTGAGTGTGGGAGCATTTGTGGGAGGCTTGCTTTTTCTCATTATGTTACAACAGACTGATGAGGCTTCCTAAAGGATTACTGGGAAGAAATTTCCAAACTTCAACAGCATTGCTACTTATCAGCCATGTGCTCTTAGGTCACTACTTAAAGTCTGTAAGTCATCATTTCCTCCACTGCAACACAGGGCTTACTACATCCACACCAAGCTGCTTATATGAAGATGGAGTGAGACAAAACATGATGAGCATAGTGCTCAGGGAATAGTAGGCATTCAGTAAAGAAGCAGTTATAACTTCATTATAATAAATTACATTTGCATGTACATACACCTATATATATATTGCCTATTTGTGTGTATATGTGTGTATGTGTTTAATTCTAGGTTCAGAAAAAAGGAAGGTGTTATATGTCTTTAAAGTTTAGTAAATGTAATTTGCTGTCCTTAATGTGAAAATCCCTTGGGTTATAAAAACAAAGTTTGAAATACACAGCTAGTATATGTAAATTGCTACTAAATAAAACGTTACTGCATTTAGTTTAATTATTTAAAATGACTCTTAAAAACAAGAATGTTAAATAAACATATATCAGGCCAATTTATTACAAACACACTTTTTGGCATATCACTGAAACTCTCTTAGAATACCTTCATTTTATTTGCATTTTGCAATGTAAATATTGATTGAAACCAAGCAATGGTTAAATTATTTCCCAGAATTAAATGTGTATGACACGTGTGAAATGACATCTCTAACTGCCAGTCAAAAATATTATAAATACCCATCATCAACAGGATAGAGTACACAATATCAGCAACTACATATTCATGATGCATGTTTAGGTATTCTTTGTTTTGGATTATGCGATTTATTCACATTATTTTGCAAATATTTAATCTATGGAAGTGAGAAGGACAAGCAAATGCACAAAACAAAAATAAAAATCTCCAAAACAAAACAAACAAACAAAAAAGACAATGGAAACTTCAATGTTTGGATTGGGATCTTTCCATAAGTCAATGGTGAGATAGATGAAAGTTATAAAGTTATAAGAAACATTCCTTGTTTTTCTTTTTTGCCATTGTTGTTTATAACAAACTTTCAGTTTAACTTAAAGGATAGCTACAGTTATCTGGAAGAAGGAACAAATAAGACTGATAAAGATTGTAGTCCCTGATATTTAGAACCAATTAGATTCTCCTATTACTCCTAAACAATAATTTGTGAGAAATGTATTTTTTTTCCCAGGAAGTATCCCTTTCTTAGTTGATCTTACTAAACAAATTAAATTAAACTTGGATAATTATGTAAAGCTATTTCCTTAAAAAATAACCACAAGGAACACATATTCTATTTTGATAATAGTTGAAACTAGATAAATTGACCATATACAAGTGTAAGGTTTAAAGTATAACTTTGAATTTTTTGTTTTATATATATATATATATATATATATATATATAAAATTATGATGTTATAGAATATGTTTATTGATTGTTATATGTAATATATGTGTATATGTATATGTGTGTGCATATACATATATGCATATATACACACATATATATATATAAAATCATGGTTCTCTAAATGTTACCAGTACCTTGAAAATATAGTACCTGATCACTGAAGTTCTCTTACACAGAAATTTAATATATGCTATAATTTGATATAAAAATTAAGACAAAAAATACATTCACATTCTAATTACTTGCCATTACCAAGTAATTCCAAGTTTTGGTTAGAAGTTTCCTGAAGCTTCCCACAAAAATAAAAGGAGGAAGTAGGTGTTTAAACTACTTCTTTGAAAATCAGACACAAGAAACAAAACACAACTCAAATTTTAATAGGGATTAAGTGAAGGGGAGAGGGAAAAAGGAGGAAGTGTAGAAAGCTCATTGGCAAAGTTGGGTGTGAGCAGGGAAGCTCTGAGGAGCTCAAGAAGATAGAAGACCAGCAAATGAGCACACAAGATGGCAGCTCCAAACAAGGGAACAATAAATCTACACAATTCTTCCATTTTTCTTTTTTCTCTGTGTTTATCCTTGTATTTTATAAATATGTAACACAAATCATGTTATTTCCTAGCAGTTTTCATTTGTCATTTTATTTAGTATTTAGAATATACGGGACAAAATTTTACTGGCCAAGAAGAGTTAAAAAATACATAATATCTGTGATGAAACTTTAGCTACTAAAATGATTTCTGTGCAATATATGTGTATTTCAATTGTTCCCATAGAGAAGTAGTTGAAAAATTCATCTTGATGTTAGCAGTTATGGATTCAGAAACTACTACCCTCTATAGTATCATCCAATGAATTATAACTGTTTGATTAGTTTCAAACTTGTAGAAAGTAACCATTCAGCCCATAACAATGAAAATGAGTATCTTAATGGGAAAAATTATTTTTTCAAAATAATTTCAACTGTCTTTTACTTGAAAAAAACATAACAGTATGTATGTTGAGTGACAGCGCAATTTGGGGTTCTTTTTCCTTCTTTGAGAGTTGTTCCAGTGATTAGGTTTGGCACTTTGAAGGTGCATTTGAAGGAAAGGAGATGGCATAAAGATAGTCAACTCATATAGCAGTTTAAGTCTTATATAGCAGTTTAAGAGAAAGTTGAAGGAATAAGAAAATTGTAAAAAAAAAAAAATAACCATCAGAGGAAGAACCTAAGATAGAGATTCTTGGCAAGTGATTTATTGAGAAAGGAAATGAAGTAAGAGATCAGGAGAGGACAAGGCACTAAGCAAAGAGGTTGGTGCAACTGAAGTCTGCCACCAGCCTGATCCTACTCAGGGCTCGAAGTACTGAAGACCCAACCCACGGTGTTCTCCTGCCTTGAAGCAAGGGGCCTGGCTTTAAACGCTGATCTGAGCGTGACTGGCTCTAGGCAACCTGGTGAAGGGTAGAGTGGGGTCGACCTCCCAGACACTTCTGAGCAGTGTGGCTCCTTTTGGTGAAGGGCAATTATTCTGAGAAGGTGACAGCTGTTGGCTATCAACAACCATAACTTAGAGCAGCTGGGGATGAATGTGCCTGCCCTATAAAATCAGTCTGGGTGGGCGCCAACAGCAGCTACTACAACGGTCTACCCCATAAAGTGATAAACGACCAAAGTATTGTGGTAGAGATTGCTATTTGCCTGCCTGTGCTTTTTTTTCACTGACAGTGTCCTAGATTTATTGAAGGTGGCACTGCGAGGAACTGAAATGCCACAATCCTCAGCTTCTCTTGCAACAATGGTGGTGATACGCCTAGTTCTAGTGATGGGAATGAAGCCGGAAGCTGCTTAATGGGGCTTCTGTGAAAGCGCCGCGAAAAAAAAGTGTTTTTGCCCTTTGCCTATCTTCCTTCCTTTTGCCTGGAACACAGATGTGATGTTTGGACCTACAGCACCATATTTAGACCTGAGGGAAGTGGTCTTAGGGAAGCCAGTGCTAAAGATGCAGAAACGAAAGGGTTCCTGCCTCTCCTGGTGCGCTGTCACTCCAAACTGTCTGATGGGAAGAAGAAATTTTACCCCGATCCTGTTTAATCTACTGCTTTTAAGAGCTCTCTTAAATCTAGCAGATTAAAACAATGTCTAACTAATAGACTTTCATCTGAGTTTTGAAAGATAACAACAGAATGACAAACAGAATTCAGGTAAATGGCTTTTTAAAAAACTTGTTAAGCCAAACATTACTCTATGTGCAACAGACCATCTATATCGAAGAGATGTAATTTTCCATGTTTTGTTAGTCTATTTTACCTTGGAAAACTAAGATTACTAGACTATCAGTTTCTGGTCCAACAGGGGATGTAACACATTTTCTTTATATACCCAGTACAGGAGCTTCGTACCTGGTTCACACTCAGAAAAATTGTAATGAATAAATGGCATTCTATGTTGAGGTTTATCTGGCAATTTAATTCCTGAGATTTTTCAAGCTTTTGACTACTTATATTTTTAAATAATCTTAATTTCCAAAAGCAATTTTTTTCAAAAGGCAATGTAACTATGTTTACTTAATATATACATCTGGATGAATTTATCTTGATTCTTCCAAATGTTGAGAAAAATTTAACCTATAGTGATACTTCTTTTTTTAACATTTGATATTCTGATATTGTACAGTTCTGCTGATTTATTTTAAAGAAAATCAAATTTCTTTCTAAAGAACTTTGCATATTTAATAAAATATCAAGTTGAAATAACCACTAAATTCCTTTACATTTTGTTGTTGCTTACATCTAAACCAAATTTTGATTCAGCAAATGTTCCTTTTCCCTCTAAATTTGCATAATTTGTTACTGAGCAGAATTTCCTTTTAATGTCAGTGTTAGGAAATACCACTAAGATCTTTGCTTCTCTAAGCTGGGTTTTTCAGGCCTCGATTACATGTAACCTTTATGTCTCAGAGACAAATTTCAACCTTTCCTGTTACATAGCAAATAATTCATATGATTATAAAAAGGTTTTATGTTTGCATAAAGATTTTTGGAGAGCAAAAAAGAAAAGAAAAAAAAGTCCCTTCCAATCCTGGGCAGGTTAAGGAATGATGGAGCAATGCTACACATTCCACTAGTCTACTCTGCCTTCTTTGGGGCAATCCCATTGTGAGTCAGAGCTCAAAAGGACTGGGACAGCATCAATCATAATTCTAGTTCACGATGGAATTTACAAGAAGAACCACTGTATAGCCACTAATGACACTCATTGGTATTGAAACCTGTCATCACAAGCAGCTTGGTCAGATGGGACCATAGCAGAACTTTTTGTTGTAATCCATTTATACACATTGTAATCAGTTTTGCTCTGAAAATTCTCCAATTGTTGCACATATTGGGTGTCTGTATATTTTATGCTCTACCCTAAATCCCCTCTTTTTTTTTATTTCCTTGAAAAGAAAAAAAAAGTTCTAGTGGAACAACAGATGTAAACTGGAGCTCCTCAGGCAAGTGGAAGGTTAAGGTCACCCTAAATTCATGGTAGTTTGGTGTTGTGGAATGAAAAGTAAAAATAACCAAGACACTTTATTCAGAGATCAGAAGAAATGTGAAAGGAGAAAAAGAACCCCAAGTGCTAGCCATGAAGGACTCTCACCACAAACATGTTGGCCAGGAGCTGGTTTTGAAGAATAAGTAAAATGCAGAAATCTGATTAAAAGTTTATTATTCTTAGATCATATCCTATGTACATCTTGACGTATATTATTTGATGTGCCAAACAGATAAAGGAACATAAAGAGTGTTTGTCATTTGCATTTGAAATGATTTTGCAGTTCTTATTTTTTCCTAGGCCACGACATTTCTTTGGTGGGCCAAATGGTCACTCAGCATACAAGAGTAGCTCCTGAAGAGCATCCCATTCAGTTTTGCAGTTGGCTGTTTATCTAAGCACAGCAGTTTGTCTTCTGACACCTGGTGGGAATGTGTGAGAAAATAAAGTGAGAGAAACTCGGGAAGAAAGATGAGGGCCCAGCCCCTCCACATGATCTTCCTTCAGACCTGGAACTTCAAAAAACCTCAGCATCTCAAGACTCAAGGAGGGCTCCAGAGGCCCCTGAGGTAAATTCTGGTTAAAGCTGAATTTGTCTAACTTGGAAAAGCAATATTAGTCATGTGCTTTGTTTCTTGTTTTAACTGGAACTTTTCCATACATTCCAACTGTCCTGTTTATGAGGCACACTCCCTTTCTATAAAAGCCAAAGTATTCACCGGTTTCCCACTCTGTTCCTCTAAATAATATTTTCAATTTAACATATTAGATTAGAAGAGTTCCAGGGGCTCTTCCTATTTTCCTTTCCTCTCCAACTCTTGGCAGGTATGAATTTCCTTTCTTCCACTTTAAAGACAAAACAAAACAAACAAAAAAATAACAACTGCTTTTCATGTCAAATTTCAATGCCTTGGTTAAGAAGACTTTAAAAAAAAAAGCACTAGAATAGTAGGAATGCAGTTACTAGGTAGTAGCTTTTAAATCTGAAGTCACATTGCAGGTGTGCATTTGATAGAGGAGCAAAGTACCACCCTAAAGTATAAGGAATTTAGTTTGAAGTAAAATAAATAAATAAAACCCAAAGTGAATTTTAGTTCACTTATAATTTGGTTTTTCTTGTGTTACATTGCAAAGTTCAAACAAATTAAACTGGACATTGCCATTTGAAAAAAGAAATCCATATACACAATAGGATAAAATTAGGGAAAATTTTTAAAATGGGTCCTGTATCAAGCATTTTGTAGGTATCACCTCATTGAAATTTATAAAAATCCAATGAGGAAAGCACTAATCCTCATTTTGCAGAAGGGGAACTAAACTTTAGAGAGGCTAAACTGCATTCCAAGGTCACATAGCTAACAAGTACAGGGACTGAGTTTGAACCCCATTCTGACTACAGAGCCTTTCCTGGTGAACACTGCCTAACAGGGAATAACATAAAAACAGCTATTCCAAAATAAGACTGGAAACCATTTGGTGTTACTATTATTAGTCCTTAAGTGATGACTCAATAATAATTCCTTTGTACCTCAAGATAAATCTTTAATACAAATAGAATGTCATTGTTTTTCCTATCATCCAAGCTAAGGCAATCTCATTTTCCCACTCTAAGAACGAGGATGCTAGGTTCTCCCCGGCAGGATTATTTTACCCCTACAGTGCCAAAGACCTCCACAAATATTTCAGTGCCCTTTTCAAAATTCATTTTATTACTATGCACAGGGAAACTCTGAGTTTTTAGCATAAAAGTCCCAGCCTGACTGTCTCCCTGAATGCATGAATCAGATTGGCTGGTGCTTGTTCAGCACAGGAGAGAAGCTCCTTTTACAACTGTGTTTCCCCATCTCCTGCCAGGGGATGTCTATGAGCTGCATGCTAATTAGGCAGAAGCACATGAAATGGTGTTCGCAGTTGCTGTTTCCATTTGTGAATTTCCAGTTCTGCCCTGGAAGCCAAATCAGGGAAGAAGACAACTTGTTCTTGTCCTAACCCTGTAGTTCCCTGACCTTGGCTTCACAATTTAACTCTGCTGAGACTATGCCTGCCTGCTGATGAAATGGGGAAACTGATCTCCCTTCATTCTGTGGGGCGTCCATCTACTGAGCCGTGAAAACACTGAAAGTAAAGCATGAGTTAAAATTATTGATGGGGAACTCTGACTTTATAGCATATACAATTCTGTCAGTTTATGGATTATTTTAAGGATACAATAAGTAATAGAAAAGGTTTATTTTAAAAGGTCACCAAAATCCTTACACTTCAGATTTAACAGTTGCCCATAATGCAGAATGATGATTCAGTGTTTTATGTTCAACACTGTCAGCAAAGAGATAAGAACAAACTTTTGGAGGGTTCTTCACATTGACCGCAGCACAAGTTTTACAGGCCTATATGTCTGTCAAACCCCATACATCAATACTTTAAATTGATGCAGTTTACTGTTTAAATTATATCAAAACAAGTTATTTAAAATAACATTGTAAAGAAACTTAGATGGAGTTCTATTTGTACAATATGTGCATAGTGAAGACGTATGCTTTTTCTGCTGCTACATAGAAAAACATTAAATTACATTATATAGCTTTCGGAAAATAAACCAATGACACATTATATGAGTCTTTTGGCTTACAGATCACTGAATGATTAATTAAAATTGTTTATCCCTACACAGTATTTGATTGACTTACTAATTCTGTGCAGATTAAGAGGTAAATTATTTGAATGTTTCTTCATATGGATTGAGCTCAGTTGGTGAGATGATAAAAATATTTTCAAATTCAAAAATTATTTTTTATATTCTAGATGAATTTTTTGTAAACTCTCAGCAGCATGAGAAATTGAACAGAAAATGTAGTGATACCAATGTAAGATCATCATAGTAATTAGTGCTATTATTACAACTAATAATATTAATGTGGTTTGAACTACATAATAATGATATATTTTATATCATATTCCCTAAATTTTCTTCTATCCTCAATTTCAAGGAGATTCTAAATATTTATATCTTTTCTAAAATTTATTTTATTTAGGCATTCAGGCAAAAGGAAATTCTGAATTATAATCAAAAGATTTTAACCTAATTGTATCTTATAAGATAGATACTGAATCTATTATAATACTTAAATTATCTTCAACTATTTCAATTAATATTTGTTCTATTTAAGTTTGCTGGAGTTTGAATGAAAACGTGACAAGAGTTGGTATACTCAGGAAATTTAATATTAATGCCATATTATGTACTATAACCCATATTGTCCTTTGAAATTCTTGTTTCATAGTGCCTATAATCCCAAAATAATCCAGCTACTGTTTTCCCTTCATCATAACTCATCTTTGCTTGGAGTTTCATCATTATTTAGAGAAATTTTCAAACAGGATTTTAATACTCTCCTTGCTCTCACTGCTACTGGTAGGATCCTGTCCCAATCCTATCTCTGAACACTGATCAACTTGTATTCTTTCCAAATTCACAGTTCTGATTTAATATGCCTATTTTTGCTACCATCACCAGGCACATTCTCACGTGTTCTAATTTTTACAATGTATTTATCACCTTCCTCCAAGTTTTTCAGCCTTACCCAATTCACTTCCACACCTCACTGCCTGCACCATGGACAGAGCTATTGGGAATTCCTAAGGCCAGCGGCTGCAGTGGGCATTCTCGCAGACCATTAAGAGGACCACTGGATCATTAAAACCACATAGGAGAATTTAGGCTCGAGAAACCAAAGAGAAGCTAAATAGTGACAAATTCAAGAAGAACCAGAGAATGAGACCAAAAGCAGGCTACTGTGCCAAGAACTCTAAAACATGAAGTTGAAAGTACACAGAAGTAGGTCAGACGCAAATGAGGATAATACATCCTAAGCAACAGCTTAAATCTGAGTGTTTGAAGTTGCCTTGGGGTTCCCTGGGGAGCACAGCCATGAGCCAGGTAAGGACCAGAGTCCCTTTTAAATTTCTTTCTCACCTCACCTGGATCCTAATCCCTATTTTCATTCATCTCATGTAATTTCCCATCATGTTGCTCACATGATCTTCTTAATCATCCAAGAAATTTTAAGATGTGTTGCAACTTAGACTTACCTTTATATTAGAGAATACCTAAGTAATCTTCCTTCTTTTCAACTCAAAATTTTCTTTGTTCTGTTTGGAGAAAGGAGACTTCTCTTCCTTGCCAAGATCATTTCCTCTTTGTGTCTAGTGAATTGCTCATTCAAAGGCAAACCATAATTTCCTAATTATATTTAGCAACTAGGGTTTAGCAATGTTTAAGTGTCCTCTGCCTTTTAACAGTAAGTGGGCACTCTATTACTTCAGCCACTCTCACCGCTACTCCTCTTTTTATCTCTTTGGCTATTTTCACATCCTCTCCCTGACCTCCACACCTCAAGTCTTCATGAGCTAACAAAACTTTGAGACTCAGCTCCTCACACATGACTACCAAGTTAATATCTTCAGTTCCAAACTGACACCCAAGTTTCTGTCCAGAATTTTCAGCAATCTGTTGGACATTTCCCTTAGATTCCTGATGCATCTTCAAAATCCACAAGTCTCAAATAAAAATCATGTTCCTCTTCCTAACTTGAATGCCCTATTTCTGTTAATTAATATTATTTTCCCATATACACTGATTTCAATCTTTGTGATCAAACAGATTCCTCCCTCTCACAGTCCCCCAAACCTATCAGTTACCAGGACTCCACTTTTACATCTGCATCTTCAGCGTTCATGTCTCCTCTTTCTATTCCCACTGATTGCATTCTAGTATAGACCCTCAGCTGTCATTTGCTTTATTGTAACAACCTTCTTAGAATCTCTCACAATCAGCATTTACCACTAAAAATCATTATACACATGGTTACCAGGTCTACTTGCTGACATTATTGCGCTACTGATAAAACAAACAAAAAAACCATGGGTGATTTTCCACCACTGAAGAAATAGAAAAGTATATGAAACTGTCCTGTGGGCATAATACCTGAGACTGGGTGATTTATTAAGAACAGAATTTATTGCTCACTGTTCTGGAGGCTGGAAAGTCCAAGATCAAGATGCCAACAGATTTGGTATTACATGAAGGCCCCTTCCCAAATGGTAGCTTGTTGCTGTTTCCTCACAGGGCAGAAAGACAAACGGAACAAATAAACTTCTTCAGGTCTCCTTTGGAAGGCACTAATCCCGTTCACAAGGACTCCATCATCCTATCCTAGGCAGCCTAAAACATCCCCTCCAGGGCTGGGATTGTAGCTCAGCGGTAGAGCGCTTGCCTCGCATGCGTGAGGCCCTGGGTTCGATCCTCAGCACCACATACAAAGCAATAAAATAAAGACATTGTGTCCATCTACAACTAAAAAAAAAATTTAAAAAAAAATCCCCTCCATTTAATGCTACCATATCAAGAATTAGATTTTAGTATATGAATTCTGGAGGAAGACCAACATTCAGACCACAGCAAAAAGTTCTTTAAAAAATCTACTATTTTGAATTCTACAGCTCCTTCTTTCATCGTTCTCTCCATGCCCTGTGTCACAGTCAATATTCCTCTCTGCCAGCAGAGGTATCTGTGCATTTGCCTGTCACAATCCTGCTAGTAGATACTTAATGCCACTTACACAATATTTCTGCCACCAAATCCTTCCTCCTCTCTTCTGGCATAGTTGATCTCTTCACTTTCAAATCCCTATATAATTTGCATTTTGACACTTAAATTCTGCAAAATTATTTATATGTGTTACATATTTGTATATTGAGCATGCATCTGTAATTTACATATTACATGTATGCAAATATATTTATCAGGAAGTGAAATCCTCAAAAGAGAGATAATAATAGGTAATTTGGAAAATTTTCCCTAGACCAGTTCATTGTCAAAGCTTTGTTGGTTTGTATTATCTTCAGGTAGAACTTCAGGTCCTGTGCACCTCTACAGGGGATCAGCTTCATCACCTGGAGTCCAGAGTGGCTCGAAGCATCTGAAGAATGCCCATGTC